>PVJO010010516.1:31031-63991 GCA_004026905.1 Hystrix cristata
ATGGAGCATTTGTGTAGTAGCATGGGCAAAGCCCTGAGTTCAATCCCCAGCAGAAAAGAGAGAAAGAGAGGCTTACTAGCAAAATCTGCAGAGGACGGCAACCAGATTTCAGTCCAGGAGGGTAAGGTGGACATTTACTGTAAAGTATGAGGCTCGAGGTGGTTTACTTTATCAGGATTGAGGCCAAGATTTGAAAAGGAAGGGACAGTGAAGCCTAAGCCAAAGGCGTCCAGGATGAGAGTTCAAAGCATGAGGCAAGCAAAATTATGAGGCATGATGAAATTATTCCTAGATGCTGCTTTTTTGTTTGTTTGTTTTGGTGGTGACTCTGTTCTGAAGGTGATTGGATTATGAGGGCTCTAACCTCATCAATAGATTACTCTATTGATGGAGCCATAACTTGATGGTATTGGTGGCGGTGATGGTATTTAGGAAGTGGGTCTAATTAAAGGGAGTGGGTCATGGGTGTGTGACCTTGGAGACTAGATCTTGTTCTCTGTCTGTTTCTGTCTCTGTCTCTCACTCTCCCTCTCTCTCTCTATTTCTTCTCCCTCCCCCCAACATCTCTCTCTTTCCTGTTCTATCCTTTCAGTCTCTCTCTCCTTCTCTCTCTCTCCTTCCTGTCAAGAAATAAACATCATCCCTCTGTCATGTTCTTCCCAACATAATGTTCTGCCTTAGCTCAGGCCCAAAGCAATGGGGCCAGCTTACCATGGACTGAAATCTCTGAAACCATGAGTCAAAATAAATCTTTCCTCCTTTAAGTTTATTTCTCTCAGATATTTTGTCACAGTGACAGAAAACTGACTAACATGGAGATGAGCAAAGCTTTTAAGACAATAAATTGTCTCTCCGGTTTAAAAAAAAAATGGAGAAGTCAATAATGTCAGTGGCAAAAGCAAGAAATATAGCAAGGCATTATGACACTACTCACTATAAAACACTGCAATTCTTTATTCATTAGAAGAGTTTTGTTTTTCATGGAATGTATTTCAAATGAGGATATGCTATAAGTAGAAAACAATACATACGGGTTCATTAGTCTTGCTCTTTTAAAGATAAATGTTGTATGTGGGATAAATGCTGTGAGCAAGAAATTATAAGCAGGTTCCCATATGCTAGATATCTATTTCCACAGCTCCTATCATCATGGTTTCTGGGCACTTTGACAGATAGATGAGGCTAATTCAGGCAACGCAGTACATTCAGAGGAGTAGGTGAAAATCCTCTTTCTCTTCAATGCTCTGCCTCAAAAAACAATAATTTGTTGCAAAATAAGAAGCATAAGTTTTCCTAGAATGGAAACCTAAGGAAAAAAGGAGGAAGGTTTTAATATTGTGATTACAAATAATGATGTTGAATGTATTACCCTTTGATCAAGGTGTTTGGGAATCTATGTTAAATAATTAATCCTCAGTGAGGAAACTGTATGCTAATCATCACAGCTTTATATAGGAGAAAAATGCTAGAGCCCACCAGAAAGAGAATGAAAAGTGAGAGATAATTTTCAACAATTTATGGTGTATATTTCTCTGAATATTTTCAAGTTAAAATTATATTTGTAAAAACAATGGAATTATTTGGAAAACCATTATAATATAATGTTAAATGAAGAAAATAAGCTACAATATTATAGAAGCATGTGTTTCTATGTGCAAAAAGAAAAATACAAAGCAGAAAAAGAAGCTTGGCTACTGAGATAAGGAGTAACTTTTTTTACCC
Source organism: Hystrix cristata (assembly GCA_004026905.1). Lineage (NCBI taxonomy): Eukaryota > Metazoa > Chordata > Mammalia > Rodentia > Hystricidae > Hystrix > Hystrix cristata. The sequence goes on from PVJO010010516.1 coordinate 32,754, forward strand.
TTTTAACTTTTCTGTGTACTTCAAATTTCCATTATGGAAAATGTCTTAATTTTAAACATAAGATAATTTCATGAACTCAAGGTTTAAAAGCTGGAAATTCTACCAATAATCACATTTGAAAAGCCAGTATAGGTGTCCAATAAAAACACCATTATTGGCTAGCCAGGAAGTACATTTTAATATCTTTTAATGAAATTTTTCTGATGATACATACCATGAAGTCCATTAAACTGTGGACAGTTTGATAGATTCTAACAAGCACATGACCCTGTCTAAACACACCACAGCTGCAACACAGAACACGTCCATCACTCTTAAAAGGTTTCTTCGTGCGCCTTCCCAGTCAAATCCAAATTCTAAAAGTAGCAACTGCATATTTGTTTTGTATCACTATAGATTACTAGTTTTTTCTGTTCTAGAAGTAGTTACACGTGAACCATTTCCTTTCTCTCAGAATAATATTTTGTGGTGAATCCATGTTGTTGCATGTATCAGTAGTGCCTCAGTTAGTGGGGTCTTACTTTAGTTCCTTTCTGTTGTTATACATGTAGATCGCACACAGAGTATTTACCACACACTTTTATGTTGATGATCATTTAAGTTGTGTCCATTTGAGAGTATTATGAATAAGCCGTTGTGGACATTTCTGTTCAAATTTTTCTGTAGGCTTATTAGATAAGTGTCTACCAAAGGGATTCCTGTATGGTATGGAAACTATATATTTAACTTCTTTTTTTAAAAAAAAATCTACAGTTTTTTGAAGTGATTTTAGTCATAAAATTTCCAGGAGAAAAATCACTCCAACCTTAGAATGGGCGGAAAATTCTCAGGGAGAATGCAAAAAGCACAAGCCATAATGATGAAATTTTACATATAGGAATTCAAGTTAAAAATCTCTGTTGTTATAAAAACTATACTAAGGAAATAAAAAGACAAGCACTAGACTGGGAGAAAATAGTGTGTGTGTGTGTGTGTGTGTGTGTGTGTGTGTATGTGTAAAAGGACTCGCATCTGAATATATAAATAACTACTTCTACAACTCAAAGATAAGAATTCAAATACCCAATCAAAACATAGGCAAAAGATTTGAACAGACATTTCTTCAAAGAAGATAAACAGATGGCAAGATAGAACATAAATAAATGCTCAATATTGTTAGTCATCAGAGAAATGCAAATTAAAAGCATGATGAGGTGCCACTATACTTCTACTAACATGTCTAAAATGTACAAGATTAACAACACCAAATGTTGATGAGTATACGGAGCAACTGGAACTCTCAGACATTGTATTTTATTGTGGAATGGTTCAATTCACATTAGTATCTCGAACAGAGAATTATACTTTTGAGTCAGTACTAAGATTGAATTAATTTCTTACTTGTTCCCTATTTCATTATGGCTTCAGACTTTGTTGATTTCCATAGCTAGATTGTTGTACATAGCTTACCTAAACATTAAATACAGTTGTGCCTCAGTCCACGAACTTAATTCCCTGCACAATTCTGATCACAAACCAAACTGGATGAGAACTGACCTAAAGTTCCCCTTAAGGTCAGCAATGAACCTAACCATTGAATTTGATGCAGTTCTCATCCAACTAGGTTTGCAATCAGAATTGTGGAAAGCATCAAATTCATGAGCCAAGGTACCACTGTACTTTTTACATCAGGAAAGAATTATAATTGGTTGACAAATTGTTTTAGGACATCATCTCTAGATCACTGCCAATTCTAACATCCAACACCTCATTCCAACTTTGTTCTATTTTAATTTCATGAGTCATTTTACAGATCATACAGTATCTCCTTTATTACCATGTAAATCTTGTAATACCTTTGGCCAAAAGGAATAAAACTAAACCAGAAAAAATTAGGAAACTCATGAGTGATCTTTCAACTTATATATCAATTCTGAAAGCTAAACTTCCTTTTGACTAAGTCAAGTTTTATAGACTCAATTAGAAATTCAACCGGGCTTGATTATAGAGTTTGAACTGTGAGATAGGAAAAAATCAAATATGGTTTTATTTACTTTATAATTTCAATTGCCTGTAATCCTCTTACAATCTACAAGATAGCTCAGTGGTCTTTTTGAAGGGAAAACAAAGGATCACTCCTGAATTTTACCAATTTTACTTCCCCACAAGCCTTATTTGCTGTTTGTTACCGTGATTTTCCAAACCTAAAATCAGATATTTTAGAAGCAGTTGAGAGGGAAACAACCTGATATATATTGTTTGTATACAGAGTATGAAATTCCCATAGTATTTTGATGATTTATGAAGATAATGAAACAAAGCTCTTAAAATCCAATTTTTTTCTTTTATCCTCTGATCATGTTTCACCTGGAGTTATAACTGTACCAAGTGTTCTCATCATGCCATAGTGGAAATATATTTCTGATATACCATTAGGTATTAACACGTATTCTGTGGTTCTCTCTAATCTCTGTGGATTCTGTCCTATGTCAATTTATGGTCTCTTTTCCATACAACATTGATGGATTCTACTTCATTGTTCATATTTTCCTACATTTCTTTAAAATGTAGACACATACAGATTAAATCAGATGGCAGAATTGTTCCTAGTACAGCCTGTACCTTCTTGAAGAAACATATTTAATTAATTAAGAAAAATAATAGCATTCTACAAGAAAAACAAAAACTGCAAGATCAAAACTCCAGCTAAACTCTTTAAGCCATTATGAAATGACCTCTAAACCACAAACAATGCTAAAGTTCTTGGGAAAACTTTGTTTAACTGGCACTCACAATGCATATTAACTCAGAAGTGCAACCCTGCCAAAAATGTAAACCAGTCACTGTTCATAAATGTGAAAAGAAAATTAGCACATAGGCAAAAGGCAAAACATATCTTTGGTGTCAACCTTTCTGCGAACTTCTCTACAGGAACCAGAGTTGTGTCTGCTGGGTTTTATGGAGGCCCAATGGGCAAAGGGAGGAGTATCCCTGGCCTCACTACCCCTGGTGCAGCTGTGGATGGAAGTAGGCTACAGCTATCTGAGGGCTGTGTTCATTGTTGGCCAATCCTGATTCATAGTCCTCAAAGTCACCACAATAAGGAAAAGTCATGCAGAGGTCTCCAAAGTTAGCTAAACTTTACTCACCAGAGTGTTGAAAAAAAAAATTCTCCATTGCTTGATTCCTTCTTCAGGTCTGCTAAATAAGGACCGAAGGGCACAGGACCTGAACATCGGTATTTCTCAATGACTCCTGATAATTCTGATGCACAGGTCTGAGAAACCTTGTATTAAAACAAACATGAACAGCTGTTTTCTACTTAGGCTTCTAAAATGATAGCAAAAGTAGGAACAGTGCCGAAGGTTCCAGGACCCAAGAGAACCACATAAGCAACTTATAGCTTTCAGGTTTTTTATTTGCTTATTTCGTTTTTGTCACAGTACTGGGCATCAAACCCAGGGGCATGTATCACTTAGCCGTTTTTATTTTTTTCATTTTGAGACAGGGTCTCCCCAAGTTGCCCGAGTTGGTCTCAAACCTGTCATCCTCCTGCTTCAGCCTCCTGGCTTCCTGGGACTATAGTCCTGCACCATCATGCCCAGGACATGCAGGATTTTGCTGGTTGGTTTGTTGGTTAGTTGGCTGATTGGTTGGTTGGTTGGTTGGTTGGCTGGTTGGCCCAACATTGTGTCACAAAAGACAGATTAATCTCTTTGATAAACAGAAAATGGAGTGAATAATGATATAAAGAAACATTTTTAGTAGACTAATCAAGCATGGACTGCATTTAGGAGCACTAACAAGGAGCTCTCTGATAGAACGCTGCAGTTTTTGCCTCCACAAATCCATTCTCAGTCTTTTGGAAACAACACCCCTATTTTGTACTAAGAAAAGATTCTCCCCTGGTGTCAGTCTGAGTTTAGTCCAGCATATTACCACCCGGTTCTGGGAGAAGCATGTCACCCAGGTCTGGGTAATGCAACTACTACAAACTTGTGAGAATAACTGGTTCAAGTCCATAGCACAGTGACCAAATGTCAGTGCTGGGAGTTTTCTAGAGTGGTAAGAAGGAAATCGGAGCCACTAGGACCACATGAGAAAAAACCTGGTTAACAAAAGGCAATTCAGAGGAAAGCAGAGAACAGCCAAGAGGCAGAGCAACAGCGCTGTGCTCATGGATTTGCCGATTATGTAAGTAAATAAATCTAACTTTGTTGAACTCTTCATTCGTTCATTCATTCTGTGAAGGCATGTTACGGATTCTGTTATCAACAGTTAAATTCTAACGAATGCCAAGATCCTCGTGCTAGTGACAGTGTCAGAACCACAAAAACATCTACAGATGCTTTACTGTTGGTGGGGAGCGTGCTTTGTTTTGTCTAGACACACTAAATCTTTAACTTCCAGAATGAGAACCTCGAGAAAATCTCTGATCAGTCACTCATGCACCAGTGAGTACATAAGGAGCTCATCTGCATCCACCACTCTCCTAGGGATGACAGGGAAGTGAAAGTAAGCAAAAAGCCTCATCCCTGCCTTCAGTACACTTACTACATAGTCAAGGAGACAAAGCAAAATATTGGACATAAGCTTCAACAGAAAAATACTATTAATTCATCTTCTTTAAGGGTTTTATCTGAGCCAAATATCATATGAAATGTATGAAGGATTCTAAGAAATAAATAGTACAACCACTTCCCTCAAAGAACATCCAGTCAAGGATTAAAAAAAAACAGGTGCTGGAGAAGATTTATCTGCATTACAAAGCAGCATACGATCATACAATAATAAACATGATCCCCCAGTTTCTGGGTCACTTTCTCATCGCTGGGACAGCAACAGACAGAATACAGACACTTAAAATTTAAAAGAGGACAGGCTTATTTTGACTCAAATTTCCAGTCTATTGTGGACTGACTCAAAGGCTGAAACAGCACGGCAGAAGGGTCTAGGGAGAGGACAGCTGCTCACACCACGGCAGCCAGGAAGCAGAGAATGAGAGCCATGCGGCTGCCCCGCCGTGGGTCAGGAGGCAGAGAGAGAACGGAGGGGCTGGGAAGGGAGGCCTGCGCCCCCAAGTCATCTCCCAGGGACGCACCTTCTAATAGTAAGTCGGCTCTGCTGCGGCCAGGAAGCAGTCATCTTCCAAAAGTCCCGCCTCTGTGCACAAGCAAGTATCAGGGCTCACGCTTGCTGTGAACCACAGCATCCAGTACTAAAATCTTAGTGAACAGCATGGTATTTTTAAGTTACTCTCAGAGTTCAAAGTCTTCCTGTTTGACTTCCCAGAGTCAACAGCTTCAATCTTGGAGGCTCGTGCTTATACCTAAACATTGGATGTGTGGGGTTAGAGATCTCCCAACTGCACCACAGATCCTATGTCTTCTCTGTTGAAGTATGTCATCTTCTCAAAAACAAAACAAGCAAACCTCCCCATCCTCCAATTCTCCATCACTGTCAGCTTTTCATCATTCTCTAATTCTTTGTCATCCTTTAACTGTTCATCATTCTCTCCAACTCTCCAAACTATATACAGTTTAGTTACCCAAACTATCCAAATGTAGCACAATCTCCTTATTGTAATAGATAGAGATCGAGTTGGAAGGATGACCCCTGCAGAGTAGCACTGGATCCCCACTGACATAATCTCTTTTTCTTGTACTTTTCTTTTGGTTTTCTTCTTCCCTTAAACCTCCAAATCCAGATTTATTTGTTTTCTTTGAAAACAAGTTACTGTTGGATACAGAATTGCCTTTGTCTTCAAAAAGAGTCATTTATTAATTCAAATGACTCACCAGTATATGTGCGCCTGTGTCTACATGCTACAGTTATGTGGGAACATGGGTGACATACATGTCTGTGTATACATATGTTGAGGTTGTGGAGCTTTGGAAGAAATGAAAGGTTCAAAAAAGTCTAGATTAAAATTCATCAAATGTGGGACCTTATTTGCTTTACATATTCCTTTGTCATTTCTCCAGGGGGTTGGGTAAGAGATGGATTTGATTACTACTGCGAATATTCAAATACTTTTGAACACACAGAATTTCTCAATAAAGGAATTACAGAAAATCCAAGAATTAAAGGTTCTCTAGTGTCTATTCTGCTACTTTACTACCTTAATTTTCCCTTCGAATTCTGACTAACCTTTCTGTTAATGCCTGGATAGGAGAGCACGAAGCACTGAAATGGAAATTACATGATTTGGCTACTTATAATTCTTATTTTTAAATAAAAAGTTGACATTTAATTGAGTGATGGAATAATAATGTTAAAATATTAGCCAGCATGATCCCCACCCACACACCCCAAGTGGTCTCTTACCATTCTTTGGCTTACTCTCTGCTCAGTCAGCGAGTCTGTTCGCATCTAATTGTTTCAGAGAAGGGCTGTGACAGCAGAAAACAGAGAAAAAAGTAATCACTTCAAAAAGAAGAGAGAGAAGTCATAACTTGGCAATGCACTGAGGGTAAACTACCAAGAGGGCACATGCAGCTTCCCCTGGACCCTCGTGGCCAATGTAGACAATAATGTTCCCTGGGGGTTGATGGAAGCAGGAGCAAAGGAAAAGCAAAGCAAACATGAACTTTGCGGTCTCCCCAAGGGAGGGGCTTTGCCCGTGTGCTCTTAGGCCCAATCCAAGGCAGGGGTCAAAATCCCAGGAAGTTCGTGAACTAGGTTAAACTGGAAAAGACAAATCCTAAGAAAAAACTTGACTGCTGTATAAATTTAGACAGATAACACCTTAGACAATGCCACACTTTCCCATTCTGCAGTGTAGCAGAGGAGGGGGATTATCTTTGCTCAAGGGTGGGTCAGCGGCAGCAGGTGAACCCTGCGTGGAAGTGATTATGGGTCCTGGAAGGAGGCATCTCTCCTTCCCAGCCTCTCTGAACTAATGGCTGAAGTTCGAATAAGACAAGGAAAGTCACAGCCATTGTAAACAGAGGTCACTGAGGATTAGATGAAGCAATAGATTCCTTCAAAGATGCCTGTGTGCGAAACGACATTTAGCAGCAGATTTTACCTACCCATACTTCTGCCCATGCAGAGTTACCCATAGCACAAGATCATAACATTAAATAATTTATAAAGGCAGATGGAATATCTGTTAAGCTCTATTAAAAAAACTGACATATTTAAGTAATCAAAACCTATTATCCAGCTGAATAATAATGTGCAAGTGACTGTTTCTGATGCAAAAACTTCTTTTTCATATTGATGATCACAAATTTCTGTGAGTGATCTTTTGCTAAAATGAAACTGATCAAAATTTTACCACTGACAAATATGATCAGCAGTCATCACATCAGCTTAGATTAATAAAAGCTGAAATAGTCACACTCGACCCTCTTCAAAACAGATGCATGCCTGAAATATTTGCCAGGCAAGAAGCAGTAAAGGCATCATGTGAAATGATGCTCGATGACGGTGCCATTTTTCCATTCCCAGGTTGACAAGTGGGCGGCTTAAGACCAGAGCAGGATAAACCTCTTAGCTTTTATACTGGGAGTATATTAAAAAGTATTTGTAACCTCACTCATCTAATGCCTCCACACTTATGTGTTCTCTTTGCATTGAATGACCAAATGCTTTAAGTCCATAAGCAAAGTGCAATGAGAGCTCAAAAGCAGTAAATGGCAACTATGTCAAATATAACAGAAAATATAACAGAATTAGAAGTATGATATCCTTTGAATTTAACACAATCCCTCTCCTCAAAGAGGTTTTGTGATGGCAGAAAACACAGATTCTGGAAACCCATAAAGCAGGCACTCCCAGTCACTGGGGCACAGGCCAGTACTGATTAGTGGCCTGTTAGAAAAGCAGCTGCATGGAAGGAGGTGAGTGGCAAGCTAGCAGACACAGCTTCGTGTATTTCCAACCACTCTTCCCATCACTTGCTCGCATCACTGCCTCAGGTCCACCTCACATCATTAGGCATTAGATCTTCCTCAGAGCACAAACCTTACTATGAACTAGGTATGCAAGAGATCTAGGTTTCACACTCCTGTGAGATTCTAACGCCTGATGATCTGAGGTAGAGCTGAGGCAGTGATGCTAGCATTGGGGAAAGTAATTATTATGTATTGCAAACATAGACTAACTAAAAAAGAAAAGAAACTAATCTCTCCAGTCTATGGAAAAAGTGGCTTCCACAAAACCAGTCTCTGGTGCCAAAAAGCACCTTACTGGGCCTTGTATATCCTCACTCTCCCTAATTCTCGTCTACTTTTCAGACCATTGTTTTTCATTTCCTTCATGAGCTCTTCCTTCTCTGCTTGGCTTTCAAATATTAGTGCACTCTAGACTACAATCTTGCCTCAATTCTTCCCCTTCTAGGCTTTCCCCAGATTATCAGCATTACCAATCATTTGCTGAAAACTCCAAAATCAGTATGCCCAGGCATATAATGTATTAATTATGACTCTTAAACCCCAGCGAGGCCCACAGAACCATGAGTGCCTACATTACAAGAGTGCCGTCTATGTCACACACCTATATACCCTATAGCTATGTGAGTGGAGGTAGCAGAGTCGACATATGTAGTAAGTATAGCTAGAGTCAACATATAAGATTTGTATGTAATACATCATAAGAAAAACAACACACCTAGTGCTACCAATATGAAAAAGATTTCCTACCATGTAACTCTTTACCACTGTGATCATCAGTTGTAGTATGTCAACATGAAGGGAGTATGAAACGCCCAGCATTAGCAGAGCACATTTCTGGGCATGTCTGTGGGTCATTTACATGTAGGACACCAACTGAGGAAGAAAGACCCACCCCAGATATGGGTGGCATGAACAATAGGCTCGTAGCCTGGATGAAATAAAAAGGAAAAGAAGAAGCAAGTGTTCCCTTTGCTTCTTCAGAGGAGCTCCGGTCTTCACCATCGCCTTAACATTCATCTCCATTTCCTTCGGGCTTCCCGCACAGACTCTCACAGACTCTGCAGTGAGTTCCAGGGCTTCATGTAGATCCTGTAGTTCTCCAGCACACAGGCGGCTATTCCGTATTATTTCATTCATGCTCCCATGGGTAGCCATTGTAAGTCTACGTAGTAAACACCTTATACAATATAAACTCTATGAAAACAGGGATTATTCTCTACCTTACTCATCTTCAGTCCTCTGCACCTACAACTGTCCCTAGCACATCAGAACTCTTCAGTAAATGGTCTTCAAATGAATGAGTGAATCTTCTTACCCTTACATAAGCTTCTTTTTCTGCCTGGACTATTCCACTTTTTCTCTTATTTGGCTCAGACTTATTTTTCTCACCATGGACATCATCCTTTCCAAAAATGCCTTTCCAGAAATTCCATTTTGGGCTAATTGTTCCTCCTTCACAGCACTAAGAATGTCATCATTTAGCATCTCTCTGTCTATTCCAATGCATGAGCCTAGGCCTGCCTCTTGCTAGATTCCAATATCCACCAGGAGTGAGAACGTGCTAGCCTATAGCGCCATGCACAGAAATGCAACCTAGCCTCAGGTCGCATTGGGCGTTCAGGGGAGGCCTTCCCTCTTGTGATGTTTACAGTCAAATGTCTTACTCTTAGATGAACTCCAAAATCAATTGAGCTTCCAGTTTATTTTTTACATCAACTTTATTGATATACATCAATATGTACCCATTTTAGGTAAACATTACAATAAGCTTCGGCTTCATTTATTAACCCATTCAACTAGCATTACGATGGAGATATAGAACCCTTCCATCTCCTCAGAAAATTCCTTTACTTCTTTCCCATCCAAGGCTGCCGGGTCCCTGGTCCCCGGCAACAAATGGTCTAAATTAGACATGTTCTTCCTAGTTTTATTTAAACAGAATCACTCAGTGTGTACCCTTTTGGATGTGACTACTTCTACATAGTGTAATGGTTTTGAGATTCCTCTTTACCATTGCCTGCATCAGTAATTTATTCCCTTTTATTTGTCAGTAGTAGTCCCTTATATGGATGTACCACAATCTGCCTGTCCATTCATCAGTTGATGAATATTTAGGTCATTTTTACTTGAAGTAATTATGAGTAAAGTCACTACAAGTGGTTATATAAGAGTCTTTGGTGTATAATTCCTTCCATTTCTCCTGGATGAACACTTTGGATAGAAATCACGCGTTATATGGTAACTCAGTAAGAGACCGCCAAACTGTTTTCTAATGTGACCGAACCATTTGGCATTCCCTCCAGAAAAGTATAAGAATTCTGTTTGCTTTCACATCCTTACCAGCATTGGATATTGTCATTCTTCTATGTTTATGTCAGTCTATTTCTTACAGACTTTACGGCCGGCTAGTGTCTTACAAACTATCGCAGAGTTCAGGGAACAACTAAGCCTTGCAGAATAACGAGAACTGACAGCTCCGTGAAGCTCATTTAGTGGGGCTTGAGGCAGAGAAAGTAGCCAAGACCTTCTGGGCCCAGCAAGTGAAAACGGAGGCAATAAAACCAAAAGGACTTTCGTGTTCAGAAGGTAAAGATGTGCGGACAAGGAGCTGGCGGGGGCGTGGCGAGACCAGGAGCATCGGTGGCTAACACCAGCACCAAAATATGAGAATGATGACGATTAATGGCTCAGGAGCTACGGATAACAGAAGGCGACTGTAAAAAGAAGTGTCTTCTAGACCAAACCCATGTCCTCAAAGAACTTAAAATAATTCTAAGGAACACGATGAGGGTAAAATGGTATTTTGCTTCAGTTGATGGAGCTTAAAATCTTGGGAACAGCCTGAGTGCCCATCAATGGAAGAATGGATAAAAAAAGATGCGGTTTTGATGTACAATAGAGTACGACTCTGCCATAAAGAAGGGTAAATTTGAGACATTTCTCTGTAAGTGGGTGCACCTTGAGGTCATACTTTTAAGTGAAATAAACACATTTGTTTGAATACTGCATTGTTTCTCTTGTGTGAGAAACAGAAAGGGTAAATTGACAGAATTTGGGAAGCAGGAAGAAAGTGTTCGAATGGGAAGGGGAACAAGGTGGGGGAGGGTAAGAAAAGGAAGGGAAAAGAGAAAAAAGAGAAGGAAAAATGGAAACAAAGCTTTTGTAAATAAGGAGAGGAAGAAGAGCTGCAGGGAAGAGGGGAATGGGAAAAAAAGAAGACTCAAGATATATTATGTATAGATACAAATTCCCTATAATGAATGTGATCATCATATATATCAAAAGTTTACCAATAAAATTAATTTTAAAAAAAATTAATACACTGATAGAGCTCAAATTCTAAGTTCACAAAGTTCATATGCAGAAGTAACTGAGTTTACTTGTTGCCCAACAGACCAGTTTTAGAGTAAAGACAGAAATTAATTAACTTTATTAAAATAAACTTCATTTCAGGGTTGGAGATTTAGTTCAAGTGATAGAGCACTTGCCTAGCAAGCGCAAGGCCCTGAGTATGATCCCCAGCATGGAAAAAAAAAATTTTTTTAAATAAACTTCATTTACACATACTTATATTTTCTGTGTAAAAACTCAACCACACCATCACAGAATCTATCTACCTATGTGTAAGTTTTCTGTTAGGCTGTCTACATTCGATCCTACGTACATTGGTGGTGGTGGCATAAATTAGAAAAATATATAACACAATAATTAGTTCCAATTAAGTCTTTAAAAACAATATGACTGTAGATTTTGTTTTAGAAAGTATCCTTGTTTAATAGAAATGTTAAGAATTTTTATTAAAGTAATAAACATAATCCTGATATTTACATTTGAAGTGCTTAAATGTGTAAAGACTTTGAATTAATGTCAAGTATTTTCATGATATATACACACACTGTGTATGTATTTATATCTATCTACACACACTATTATATAAATTCTTGCTAGTCAACTTTTCCATAAAGTCTCCACAAACACTGAGTTAGTGAATACTGAGTCATTATCCATAAGGGAAATACAGGGTTAGGCTCTGGGCTTTTTGGTCTTATTTTCATCAACTAATCAATATAGAACCTTGTTTTTTTTGTGTTTCCATTTAAAGACAACTTATTTTATATGTATGTGTATATATACATGGTCAATTCAGTAACTTTGAACTTATGATCAGTAGTATGGTAACTCATGCCTGAGAATCACATTAGATCACTGAAGCTCATCTAACACACTTTACATTTTATTGTAAAACACATTGCAGGTCTCTGAATGCAAAACTTTTTAAATGTGGCACTACAGAGACAATAAAAAGGACATTTATTTACAGTATGAGAACTGAAACAAATGGGGTAAGTATTACCTCCTTTGACCTTATCTAACAGCATGAGTGTCCAGTACCAAGAAACTGAGTGTCCTTGAATGACCGTGAAAGTGTGCAAGTACTGATTTTGGAGTTACTGATAAACGTTAACAAATAGGCAAATTCATAAATATGAAATCAAGAAACAAAGAGGATGGACCTGTGTGTGTGTGTGTGTGTGTGTGTGTGTACAAATGTGTGTGTGTGCACAAATATTGCTGATATATGTGAAAAGAAAATTAGCTCTCTATGCATATTTGACAGATATTGAATAATCAGTAATTTTAATCCAACATTAACAGATCAAAGGAATTTAACAACATTTTTTCTCTCCAGAAATAGTGATAATATATAATCATTTAACACAAGACATTTCTTTAGAATATGCTTTGAATACATAAAAGGTGGCTCTTACCTTTGTGAAACAATAATTTATATCTCAAATATTAATATCCTAGAACTCAGAGACCAACCATTTGTAGCTATATATCCTACTTGCCAGGCTCATTGCTTGAAGTTTGATCTTTTTGGCCATTCCTTAAGGAACCCCCAAATTGGGTCTTTGAATATTCAATGTGAGATCATATTCAATTAGCACCCCAATTTATCCTTACATTTTCTAACCTTTCCCCCAAATTTTTCTGAGAAAAGCCAATATTACATCTACCAAATTCTAAATAAACTTAAACAAATTTATATCAAATGTAGAATTCTATAGTTTCTCATTAACTAGTGTTTAATAATTGACCATTCATGCATTTATTTTTAAAAATAATTTAAGGAATGATGATTGATTGACTAATATAATCCTACATTATGACCATACTCTGTGTAGACATTCATCTATTTATATACCAGCCAGCCAGCTCTCTGCTAGGTCTAATAATTTTGTTTCATAGTTTCTGAACTTTTAGTCATATGTTTCTTGTTCCAAAGATATGCTTTTGGTTCAAATGCCCAGCAATAAATTCAACATCTGTCCTAGTCTAAACAAAGCCAACAAAGAACAGAAAAATATCTTGTCATAGAAACGGAAAACATAAATTTTCCTAATTATAAAATTAATAAATATTATTGCTCTAAAACACCCAAAATAATAAACTTCCAAGAAAAAATATAAAACAATAGGAATTGCACCTAACCCCAGCACACAGAGATAATCCCTTTCCTAATGTGTTGTATTTCTCCCTTATATGTAATGATTCCAATAGTTCTAATCTGCATTTTATGCAATTTCTTGATGTTTCCACTGTCCTATAACTTAAATTATTTATAAATACTATAATATCTTGTTTTGTAACAACATCATAATTTAATTAATCATTCTCATTCTGTTAGACAAATAAATGTCTTGCAATAAAGTGACATCTCAAGGCTTCACTGTGAAAGGGAAGCCTTACTCATCACCAGGGCTGGATATGGCCTGTTATTTCTGACTGGCATACACAGCGTTAAATTTATTCTTGGGTAATATAATACTCTAGGTTTTTTTTTTTAACTTCCACTTGTGTTTACCAAGGTCACTTCAAATTTATTTCTACCAAAGGTGTGAATTTAGCAATAGAACTTTAAATGGCTGTATTATAAATAAATAACACTTGAACAGAAAAGATATAGAAGGACATTTCTGCCATAAATGAAACAAAAAAATATTATTTTAAAAATAAAGAATGTTAGACTGACGCCAAAAATGAGCAGCGAACTCATATATGCTAGAGTTCAAATTAGCCAGTAAGGATAACAACATAGCTTACTTAGGGCAGCTCATTTCACAATAAATTTTGTATTTTCCATCATGAATGATCACTGAAAAAAAAAAAAATAGAGCTCTTAATACTCAAACCTTGTGAAATGCAATCAACTTTTCCAAATATAAGCATTTACTTTATAATTTTAAGCATGATAAATATTCTTAGCTTAATATTTTTGAGTCCCCAATTCTCCACAGGGAACGTGGCCATGTATTGAGTTGCTTTGTATTTGCTGAAAATAGCAATTAATAAGTCAAGAAAATTTTTATTTCAAAGAAAATTGTTAACCCACTAAGAATCAGTAAAATGAAGTGTTTGGGGAAGCATTTTATGGGTAAGCAATTAAGATATAGGCATAAAAACGTTGGCATCAGGAGAAAGGAGATTGGGATGTTGAAAAGTAAATACATGTGAGTGGTAGTAAATGAAGGTAAAGCCTATCTTCTGTCATTCATTGGAATACCTATACAGTAAGATTGCATTTCCTTGCCACCTTGTAAGTAGATGTGGTCACATAACTTGCATATATCAGTGAAATGTAAGGGTATATTTCACTTCCAGATATCAGTTTGAATAACCATTTCACAATTTACAAGTATGTTTTCTTTCCACTGTAATCACGGATCCACATTGTTATGGCTTGTATCTGGATGTCCCCCCAAAGCCTCATGCGATCATAGGTGGGGCTTTTCAGAGGTGGCTGAATCTAGAGTGTATTATGCTAGGATTAAGTGTGTGATGCTGGGATCAAGGGTGTGTGATTACTAAATTAGTCCACCGATTGGTTTGGCATAGTTCTGAGTAAAGATAAGGGGAAGGCCCACCCTGGTTGTGAGTGCTATCCACCCTAAGGATGTGCAGCCTGGATAGAATATAAGGGACAGAAAGAGAGCTGCTATTGTCAGTTGCTGCTGCTTCACTGCCTTGCTGCTTCCTGCCCACCATGAACTGTTTCTCCTCAGAGGTAACCCTCTGCCATGCCACCCTGCCTTGGAGCCATCCAACTATGGACTGAAACCTCTACAAACTGTGAGCCAAATAAACTTTTCCTCCCTTAATTTTTGGGTGTTGGGTAATTTGTCTCAGCAAAGAGAAAAGTAATTAAGACACGTGTTTTCTATCTGGGGTCTTGAGTGATGGTAATGAACAAAGATCTACTGCTAATTTACTTGGAAATATACTATTTGTAAGAAATAAACTTCTATTGTTTTAAAACATTGAGATTCAGGGGGTTATTGGTTACTGTAGCATAACCCTAATTTACCCTGATATATCCTCTGTGAAAAATAAAAGCTTCAGTAAAAATTACAAAATATTTCTCTCTACCTAAATAATTTTAGCTGCAAAGAACCAAGCAGAATTGTGGTCGGGAGTAGGGTCATGCTAACCTGAGCAGTTTTCCAAAGCTCAGGGAACTGGTGATATTTGAAATCTGCCGTTAACAGACACATAGGACTTCCTCAGCTTTCTTTATTCTATGAAGTAAAATCCTCTTCTTAATTAATTTCATATTTTCCTTTTTTCATGCTTATAAACTCCACAAACATGTGACCTAATATGAGCAGATAATCTGGAGACACCAAAGATGATATGAACTTTAGTGTTCAGAAGTTTATCATCTAAAGACAAGGATAAAATATTTCCAAAAGGGTGTAAAATAGAACATGAAGTCCTCCCCCATAACCCTATTCCTTGGAAATAATTATTTTATCTACTTTACAGCTTTGAAGATTTTAAACCACACATTAAACAGTTGTGTGTTTTTTTGTTTGTTTGCTGTAAATAGAAATGTACTCTACATGGTTCTCTGGAGTCTAATATTTTCTCCTATTCTGGAGCATCTTTCTTTATGAATGCAAGTAGCCCAACCTCTATTATTATTTTTAACAGGTGTGTTGCATCGCATTTAGAAATATCTCACTTTACATATCCAAGCACTGTACCATACATTTCTTTTTTAAAATGTGATTATAAACTAGATAGAGCTATATTATTTATAAGAAACTTTTTACTACTTAAGTGCATATGTTGGCTCCCACCAAACATAAGGATATTAAAGGAAAGGAAAAGAGCCATCTTAGATAGGTACTAGTACAAAGTTACCTAAGTAAAATAAACAAGGTTTATTTTAGTTGGTTCATTTTATTTCACTGAACTGTCCACAGATCTAGCTCCGAGCCTATCCACTCTGCTTCTTCCTCATTGCTTTGTTTCATCTTCCAAAATTCTCAAATGCTACAGCAGCTCCTCATACCCCCTTCCGTACTCACATACAGAAGAAGAGTTTACATTCCCAGGCATTCACAAACAGGTCTCAAGATGCACTACGATTTCATCAACTTTGAACTCATGACATTCCTAGTCACTGTTTTATTGGCCAAATGACTGCAATTATCTGTGAATTATCTGTTTCCATGTTCATTGTTCCATATACAAAATTTCTGTCTTTGAGGTCTTAACATATTAACAAAATTAGCATTAAAATCTCCTGTTAATACTTTTTTAAGACTTTGGACTCAATATTTTTGTCATATCAAATTTCAGAGCTCTAAGAATCTAAATTTCCTTGTACTTTCTGCGTGCAAAACACGCTGATGTTTTCTATTCTTCAAATGGTCACTTTTTCACTTAAGTCATTGATCCATTTGAAATCATCATTAGTCTTCTCACATGTCATCATTAATCTTTTGTTTCTGTGTTGTTCAGGTTCATGGTAGATGACAGGACAAAACCTGTGGTGGACGGGGCCAGGCGACTAGCTGGAGGGGTCATTTGTGAGTGGAAGTAGTACAGGTCACCAGAGATCAACCGACTTATTTGCCAGTGTAAGACCGCACCCTTCCCTCTGATGTAGCATCAGGCCATATTTCAGACAATAGCTTTTCATCACTCAAGGTTTCTAAATTAATATAATCCACAGGGGTCTCCTGACAACCATGAGTGGAAAATAAACTTTTGTGGTACTGAGCCATTTCTTGGTTGCTTTCTAACTGCAGCCTAACCACTTTTCTATCCCCCTTTCCTTTTGGGCATAGTTTGGTAGCAGATGGTCCCAATGCCTCTCATATTGGCTCCCTGTTAGCATTTGTTTGCACTTGACCCAACTTCCACGTGTAGTGCCAGCACTTCTTTGTTAAAGGTGTCCTCTCACTGCTGCAACTCACTCTGCCACATCAACAGGTTGGAAGGTTCTAGAATTATTGCTAGAACAGATTAGAAGTTTCTAGAACTGTTACTTCCAGGATTAACTCTCAAACAATATCTGAAGAGCATTCCTACATAAGTACTGTGACTTCTGTATCCCTTGGTACGATGACTAGAAGATGGAATAGCTTACCTGCTTTAGCTACTTCCTTGAAGTGGAAGCTGGCTTGAGAACCCATTCTTCAAAAATAATGTTCCTCTCTTACTTTCATTTACCCATCCTTCTACTTTTTCCTTCTAATAGACACTTGGACTTTAAAAATTTATCTCATTCTGCTTCTCAAGTAACCCACACTAAGTTAAAATTTAATTAAAAAAAAAAGTCTTGGGAATAGGGCATGTCAGGTACAACGGAGAAAGCAGCATGAGAGTGGACCTAGTAGGATATAAACAAATAGTGCATTTGAAGAATAGTGAGTCATTTGGTTTGCTGGACTAACCTATATGCAAAGGAATACAAGATGGGTTATAGCTGGCAAAATAAATTGGCAAGATCATGAAGGATCTTAAATGATAGTATTTAGGTATTTAATTATATAGATTATAGCTTTCTTTTCATACTGTCATATTATCTCCCATATTCTTTTAATCTCCCCCACTATGGATGAAAAAAGATCATTAAACAGAGAAAAGCAAAGAGAAGCAGTAGACAATTTTCTTGATCAATCACTTGATACATTAAACTCTAGAAGAATTGGACTACAGCAGCTGCCTTTGTAACCTACAAACTGTACCATCTCAGCTTTCTGTCATAATGACTATAAAGGCATTTTTCCTTAATAGTCATTAATAAAATTTCACGCTCAAAAAAATCTAAGAACTTGAGCGAGAAGAGGCTATTACCTACCCATCAGGATTAGTATGCACAAATTCAAAAATGGAAAAAAAATCTAATATTCATTAATTTGATGTATCAAAAATCTGGAGCTTACAGACCTTAAAAGTGTAGCACATACTTGTGGCAAAAAAGGAGCCCTCCTCCATTGTTGGTTGGAATGCAAACTAGCACAACCATTATGGAAATCAGTATGGAGATTTCTCTAAGAATTTATGCTAGCAATTCCTTACAACTCAGCTATCCCTTTGCTAGGTATCTTCCTCAAAGAGTTTAAGTCATCATACTACAGCAATACATACCAATATTTATAGCAGCACAATTCGTAAGAGCTAAATCCTGGAAGCAGCCTGTATACCCATCAACAAACGACTGGATAAACAAAATGTGGTATCTATATATAATGGAATACTACTTGGCTATAAAGAAAGATAAATTTGAAGCATTTGTAGGAAAATGGATGCATCTGGAAAACATAATGCTCAGTCAATATAAATCAGACACACAAGCATGATGCCACACGGTATCCCTCATTTGAGTGAGGCAAAGTACAAACAAAGAAAATGATAAAAAGACATATAGAAAGGAACAAGAGAACAGATCTCATGGAATAGGGAAATGGCCCAAGGGAACAAAGAGAGGGAGAAAGGGTAGGGCATGGGGAGATGTGAGGAATGATAATATGCCTTGCAAAGGAACCTAAGAACCCTAATAAATATAAACATTATAAGCCATAACTTGTGCTAAGACAAAAAGTATCAGCAGGCACAAAAAAGGTGATTGGGGAACCAAAGGAGGAATGGGAAGAGAGAGGGAAGGGCAAGGGGATTTAAAAAAAAACCAAACTGTAATATGTACATATGACCACTCCCCAAGATAACTGTAAACTGCGTGAATTACAAACATGTACTAATAAAATAAAATAAATTTTTTTTAAATGCAGCACACACTAATCATAAGAACATCGAACACGACTAAAAGGACTAAATTCTAATTTCCATATGATTTTAACCAAGTCACTTCTCTTTAGGAGTCAGTTTTTACATCTCTATCATAATGGGATAAGACTAAAAGAACTGCCTACAGTATTTTCTCCCTAGAAAGTTCTCAGATACCAAATAATTATGTTTTGTGTCTTTTATCAGTAGGCAGAGCTAACCCATCAAAGCATTCCTATACCTTTAGCTGGTTCGACAATTCTAAATTTTTGTGGCAGTGTGTATGTACTGATTCTGCTCTGTAAATCAACTTTCTTCTCTCCGTTTATCTTTCTTTACACTCCGAAGAAGATGGTATGCAAATATTTTCCCTAAACTCTGAGTTTAAATGCTGTCCCTGACCTCAAGAAAACTGAAACTAACTTTTTTGTTTGCAAATCATTGGGCCCTAAGGGTTTAATAAGACTTCCAAGTCTGTTGGGAAAGAATAAGAGAAAAATAACTTCAAACCCAAAGACCCTTTGAAGAGTTAGGGCAAGGCACTGCATAAATCGGGATTTCTAGATTAAACTCGAAGTGTTTAGAAATCTTCAACATCAAGGACACCTAGTCTAAGAAGACTGTATAACAAGAGCTAGCAAATTTGTATTATTTCAGGATCCCCATGGGAAGAGCAAGGGAAGGGAGTACTTTGGGCTCTATTGCCGGTACCCAAGGACCACACCACTGATTTTTCCTGTCCACATAGAGAGAAAAATTAATCTGGCCAATCAACTAGCACCTAAAATGCTGACCAACTGATTGAAAGAAAACTTGACCACACTTTGACATAACACTTGCTCAGTATTTATCTGATTGCAAATTTAGCAATTCTGTTCTCACAGCAACCAACTTCGAAGGTAATAGGAAGGAGGGAGATGACATCACCCTTAAAGCTTAATTTGAAGTAAGACCTGGAAGTTTTGAAGTCTCAAAAGATGGATGAGATTTCCAAAAATACAAAAACCCACTCAATTATGCCATGCTTATTTACATTTACTATTTGTATTTAACCTTTTCTTATTGCTGTTGTTAAGTCTATTTGAAGTTCTTTTCGAAAAATGATTTGTAAATTTTAAACTGGAAGGTCAGATTTTAATAAAAGATATGTTTATGCCAGTTAAGAATAACTACTATGTACATGACCAGGAAAGCACTGATAAAATTCAGAGATAATACAATAATTTTGATGTGATAGTAATTGAATTAAACATTTTAAAATACATCTTTTGATAAGAAATGTCAAGTAAAGAATATTTTTGAAAGAAGGAAAATGTAGTGGTATCCAAAGTATTGAATATTTATTTACCCACAATTCATTTCAAAGCCCAGTTAATGTCTCCCACGAGAAAAATAGTTCAAGAATGTAGATGTCTGGTTGAAAAATGTAGGGTGAAAAATGGTACCTTTTCACCACGAATTAATTAGTATTGTCAGATTTGAAAAGGTGTCAGGTGAAAAAGTTCGGGCTTTACTGACCTATGGCAGTAGTATACAGACAAGCTAAAGCTCCTGTGGTCTATTCCCAGACTACAAGTCAAAAATTAAAACACTACTTGAAATGATAGCTTTAGTATTTTATCATAAACTAATGGTAATCTATAGTAGAGAAAAGGAGGATTGAGGAAGTCAAAGAATAAAATCCACTTTTGCAGTTTACGTGAGATTACAGCTGTGGAAGGAATTTTTCCAACCCTGGGAAAGCCAGGGGGAGAAAATCTTTCTTTTGTTTTTTGCAAAATTTGCAAAAAAACAATAACTTTAAATCAGCTCTCCTGATCTACCACAGGGTCTAGATAATTATCCCCAATAGGTCCCTTTAGTGAGTTGGTTTCTATTTTTTCTCCAAATGTATTTTCTTTTTGACATTTTTATGCACTTTCTGTTTGCTAAAATAACAGAAATCTCCTATTACAAAAAAACATCAACAACTGTCCGGTATTTTGTTTCTCCAAGAGTCAGCTCTCAGCCTTCTGACATTGTGGCTAATGTGGCGATCTGAGTTGTGAAATTCATGCAAATTCTTCTTTTTCCTTAACTAGTTCATGAAACAGAGACGGACTGCTGCTCTAATTGTCGAACACCTATACTGCATACCTGAAGTCTATTTATGATTCCTGGAAATTCTTTTATTTTTCACTCTGATCTTCAAGAATCCAGTGTAAGCCAAGAAGAAAAATAAAGAGAACTTCTGCTCCCAACCAAGCTAGAGAAAAATGAAACAATTTACTCTACCCCCTGAAAATATTAAAGATTCCACAAAATATATAAAGCAATGGTTTTCAAGACACTGGATCATCAGGCAATGAAAGATCTGACCCCTGAGACAAAAGAAACAAACGAAATGGACCCTGTAGTCTCTCTACCTTCCGAGGAGTTCCCAGACAATAAGACAAGGAGGGGGACTCAGTGGAGTGTAGAGAACTCAGTGAGGAGAGGGAGATGGTGTTGGGACATGAGGAAATGTGCACCTGGAGTTCACAGCATAGAGTACCATAGAGGAAAGAGCCACAGAGAGAGGACTCCAGATCGCTGCACAGAGGACTTTGAGTACTTAGGACATTCATGTGAACAAGCTATCTGGGCTCAGAGGGGGGAAAAACACCCAAAAGCTGAAAGGTAGTAGTGTTCAGTGACTACTCGGGATTGAGAGTAGTGTGTGCACTCACAAGGCAGAATGAAAAACTTCAAGATCCACACTTCATGGGGTATAGCAGTCAGGAAAGTCTTGCTTCTGCAGTAGAGAATAATTAGCCCACGATTAACACCACTCTCTTCCACCTAGCGAGATGAGAAGGAGTCAATTTCCGAGTAATTTAACTGCATCCTAGAACAAAGCTCAATATTTACAGGAACACGAAAATACTCAACATCCCACAAGGTATAATTTACAATATCTGGCATCCAATCAAAAATTTCCAGACACGCAAAGAAACAGGAAAATATGATCCATAATGAGGAGATAAATCAATCAATTGGATCTTATTAAGAACTAACCACAGATGTTGTAGTTAGCAGAGAAGGATATTAAAATGGTTATTATAACTATATTCCATATGCTCAGAAAGTTAGAGAAAAACAAGTAAGGCCTGAAAAAGACCCATTTCAAACTTGTAGTGACTCAAACTCAACTGCGTGACACACAAAAAAATACATTTTCTGAGATTAACAACAGATTAGATATTGCAGAAGAAAAGATTAGTGAATTTGAAGGTGTAACAGTAGGAATGACCCAAAATAAAAGATACAGGTTTCTTCTTTTTCTTTTTTGGTTCTGGGGATTGAACTCAGGGCCTCACGTGGTGGGCAAGCACTCTGCCACCAGACTGCACCCTAGACGGAGAAGGCACAACTTGGGGAAATCGAATATTGTATCAGCAAGCTGTGGGACAGTTCAAGCAACCTAAAGATAAGTAACTGGAATAATAATAGGGCAAATACTTGAAGAAATTATATATGAAAATTGTCCAGATTTGTGCAAAACTAAAATCCCACTAAGCTCAAAAACCTAAACAAAATAAATGAAAAAAGTAATACCAAGGTATTTAGTTACCAAATTCATCAAAATTGATGATGAACAGAAAACTGTAAAAGCAGAAGACAAAAAGGCATAGTATGTATAGAGAGACAAAAATAAGGTAACAGGAGATGTCTACTGTGAACAATGTAACAGAGAAAAAAAGCATAGTAGGGCAACATCTTTAAACTGAAAGGAAAAAAAAAATCTGTTGTTCGAGAACTCTCTACCTATTGAAAAGATCTTCCAAAATTGAAAGCAAAATGGAGATTTTCATTCGTCACTTTCTTTGAAAAAATTAATAAATCTCTAACCAGACCAATCAGGGGAAAAAAGAGAAAATAAACAATGTCAATAGCAGGAATGAGAGTAGTGATGTTGCTACAGATTTTACAAATATCAAAATGTAACCAAGGGAATATCGTACACAACTTTATACCAATAAACTTTACATTTTAGATGCAGTGTATAAATCCTGTGAATGACACAAAATACCAACGTTCATTCAAGAAAAATACCATATGACATGAATAGCCCTTCATCTATTAAGTAGACTGAATTAATAGTTAAAAAACTTCCTACCAAGAAGATTGAAACCCAGACTGCTTCACTGGATAATGTTATCAAAGATTTAATAAAAATAATACAAACTGTACACAAACACTTCCAAATAATTGAAAAGGAGAGATTCTTTTCCAACTGTATGTACAAAATTACCTTGATATTAAAAATAGATGAAGATATTACTGGAAAAGAAAACTACACACCAACATCCTTCATGCAAATTGGTAAGAAAATTCATACCAAAACTTGAGCAAATCCAATACTGTGTAAAAAGCTGATACGTCATGACCAAGTGTGTAAGATTTGGATTAACAGTAGAAAATGTATCAATGTACCATTATAACAAAGAAGCAAATAAAACAAAGATAAACTACAAGCATTTCATCAGGTGCAGAAGAAAGTATTTGAAAATTTTCAAAATGCGTTCTTGCTTTTTTGTTTTTTAACTCAGAATACTAAGAATAAGGACAAAAAGGAACTTTCTCCATTTGTTACGGGCATCTACAAGTCCGTAGCTAGCTTTAAATAGTGCTTTAAGGTGGGAACAAAGCAGGATGTCCACTTTCCATAACATGCCTTCAACACAGAATTGGAATTTTAGTCAGTGGAATAAAGCAAGAAAAAGAAATATAAAAGCACTCAACTTGGAAAGAAAAAAAAGAAAACTGTCACTGTAGCAAGTGACATAACCGTTCGTGTGGAAAACCCACTAGAATCTATAAAAAACATCACTAGAACTATTAAGTGAATTAAAACAGTGTTTCAGGATAAAAAATCATTATACAAGAAAATCTTGAATTCCTATATACTAGCAATGAATCATCAGAATTTAAAAATTTAAAACAATTACATTAAAAGTGACATTAAAAATATGAAATAATTAGGGATAAGTGTGGAGGATCTACGTGCTGAAAACTACACAATATTTCTGAGACTTATTAAAGGAAGACTCAAATAAATGGCGTAATATTCTGGATTCACTGGTCAGAAAACTCAATAGTCCTAAAAAATCCGTTCTCCCCCAGCCAATCCATAGCATAGACTTAAAACAATCCCAATTAAAATCCTAGCAGGCTCTTTTTGTAGACATTAACTGACTTATTCTAAAATTGATATAAAAATTCAAAAGGACCTAGAATAGACCAAACAACTTCGAAAAAAGAGGAACAAATTTAGAGACCTAACGCATATTATGAAGCTACAATAATCAAGACAGTTTGGTAGTGGTGTAAAGATAGACAAATATATGAACAGAACAGAAGAAAGTCCAGAAATAGACCCACACATACAGGCAAATGATTTTGACAAAGTTTCAAAGGCAATTCAGTAGAGAAAGATTAGTCTTTTCAACAAATGGTGCTGGAATAATTGGATATATACATATGCAAGAAAAAAAATAAACTTTGATCATATCTCACACCATAAAATTAACTCAACATGAGTCATTGACCTAAATGTAAAACTTTTAGGAGAAAACTTTTGCAACTTTGCCTAGGTAAAGCCTTCTTAGATGTGATGCCAAAATTATAATCTGTGAAGGAAAATATTGATAAATTAGACATCATCAATTATTTTAAATCTGTTTTTTTGAAACTCATTCTTAGTGGAATGAAAATATAAGCTATAGACTGGGAGCAAATATTTGTAAATCATGTATCTGATTAAGGACTTGTATAAAAACATGAGTTTTTTTAAAAATGCAACAGTAAGACAACAAAGAATGAGTCAAATGGCTAGAATGAACACCCCACCAAAGAAGATACGTGAATGAAAAGTAAGCACCAAAAAGACCTCAGCAGTATTAAAATCAAACCATAATGAGATACCATTACAGTCTTCTTGGAAAGGTTAAAAATGTTTTAAGCGAACATTGTCTGGTTGTACCAGGATTTCAAGCAAATAGAACTCTCTGAAATAGTGTCGATGCGAATGTAAAATGGCTCAGCTACTTTGTAAAACCATTTGAAAGTTTTTTAAAAAGTGAAACACAGCTGGGCGTGGTGGCATATCCCTGTAATCCCAGCACTTGGGAGGCTGAGGCAGGAGGATCACTGTGAGTTTGAAGCCAATGTGGGCCACATAAGTGAGTTCAAGGCCAGCCTGAACCACACAGCAAGACTCTGTCTCAAAAGACAAAAAAAAAAAGGGAAATAAAACAAAATATGCAGATATGATACAAGCACTCAACTTCCAAGTACTTCCCCAAGACAATTAA
Source organism: Hystrix cristata (assembly GCA_004026905.1). NCBI lineage: Eukaryota > Metazoa > Chordata > Mammalia > Rodentia > Hystricidae > Hystrix > Hystrix cristata. Next base: position 58,051 of record PVJO010010516.1, read on the forward strand.
AGTGTACATCAGTACAGGGTCTTGTACACAAATGGTCAGGGAAACTACATTTCTAAAAGTCTCAAACTGTAAACAGTACAAATGTTTCAGCACAGGAGTACAAATAAGCTGTCAAACTGCAACACAGTAGACTACTGCTTGGCAATACAGAAAAATGAACCACCGATACAAGCAACAACATAGATGAATCCCAAAATAGTTATGCTTATATTCCATTTGTATAAGTTTCTTGGAAGTACAGATAGCTAATTTTGACAGAAAACAGATCAGTAGTTAACATGAGTATGGGAAGGGGCTATGGAAAGAGAAAGAGATACAAAGTCACTTGAAGAAATTTCTGGGAGTAGTGTAAATTTTCATTAGCTTGATTATGTTGAAATTTCATGGGTATAAAAATGTCAAAACTTATCAAGTCATAAACTTCATGCATTATTGTTTTATATTTCTCTTATTCCTCAATAAATCTGATGAATAATTTTACATATGAAATAAATAGACTTGATTCCTCCTTCCATCCAACAATAAAGATGAGATAGTGCCTATGGTACCCTCACTAAAAATCTTTGGGCAGTAACCTGAGGAAGTAACCAGGTTCCTCTACAAGTTGGAACTAATTCCTTTTTATCTAAAGCTTGAATAGTCCAACGTCAGACCTTGGTGTTTGGAGTCTAAATGTTAATTGAATGGGGCCTCTTAAAGAAAAGAAATACAAAATTGGAAATATAAAGTTAGGCATAAAAGTGATTATTATTATAAAATAAGAAACCAGAAAACATTTACATGGTAAAAGACTGACAAAAACCACAAGTAGCACAAAATTCCTAAAAATAACATAACATTTTTATTAACTAACCTTAACACTTCAATTCTTAGAGCTTTATTGGAGTATAACAGACATACAAATAATTGCATATATTTAATGCATATGGTTTTATGGGTTTGGACATATACATACACCCATGATATCTTCACCACAATCAAAATTATAAACCTATCCATGGCATTCCGAAGTTTCTATGTATCCTTTTGTTCTGTGTACATGAGTGCACGCATGTGTGTGTATGTGTGCGTATGTTAAGCATGCTTAACATCTACCTTCTCAACAGATTTTTTAAGAAAACAATACAATATTTTTAACTACAGACACTGTGTTGCATAGCAGATCTCTAAAACTGACCCACCTTTATAACTATAATTTTGTGCCCACTGAACAAATTACAGAAGCAGAAAATAGAATGGTGGTTTCCAAAGGGTAGGAGAGGAGGAATTGGTCAACATATTGCTTAATACTTCTTTGTACAAACTCTTCGATGACTGTTCACATGACAGCAACCATACACGGTCTATGAGAAAATAAAAAGACAATTCAGTCTTTCTTCCATATTTCTCAAAAGAACTAAAATTAGAAATTTCATATGACTCAGCTATTCTCCCTCTATGTATCTTCCCCAAAGAACTTCAGATATCATACTACAGCAATACACACATACCAATGATTATAGGAGCACAATTCATAATAGCTAAATCCTGGAAGCAGCCTGTATACCCATCAACAGACAACTGGATAAATATATACATAGATAGATAGAATAGATAGATAGATAGATAGATAGATAGATAGATAGATAGATAGATAGATAGACAGATAGATACAGATATTTATCTGGTATCTATATATAATGGAATACTACTTGGCTATAAAGAAGAACAAATTTGAGACATTTGTAGGAAAATGGTTGCACCTAGAAAATATAATGTTGAGTGAAATAAACCAGACATGCAGGCTTAAATACCATATGCCATCTCCCATTTTAGTCAGTCAAAGTACAAACAAAGAGAATAATAAAGGATGGATAGAAGGAGACAGGCTGGATCTCTCGCAAATGGGAAGAGGTCCAAGAGACCAAAGGTGAAGGGTGGATGGGAGAAGAGGAAATAGGTAAAGATATGCCATGTACAGGAATCCAATAACCTCAGTGAATGTAAACATTATGTGCTACAAACATGAGCTAAGATTAATAATACCAATAAGAATGAAAATGGGGAAATGGGAATTAGAGGAGGAGGGAGGGCTGGGAAGTGGATTTTAAAAAAGGAAGCAAGTTGTATTACATATGTGTACCTACTCCCTGAGGTGACTGTAAAATGCATACACTATGAACATGTCCTAAAAAAAAAAAAAAAAGAATTGTATACCCGGTCTTATTTATTATATTCCCAAGAGGATCAAACTTTCTATTTCACTTCATATTGATAAGAACTAAATCACCTGCTGACAATTTTACATTACTGATAATTGGATGAATTTCCATAGATCACATTTCAAACCAGATGTCTCTATACTACATGTATAGTACCTGTACGCATGTAACACTTCCACTTGGTATCTATTCACAACCTGCTAAAATCTCTGACTAATCAGGTTCTTCTCACAGTACCATTGGAGTTGGCACATTTGACAAAATATATGCTCCTAGGATGCAGTCCTACACTGTAGTTAAGATATGGCTAGCAGTGGCTTAACTGAATACAGAAATGTCTATGACGCACATAAATGTCCCCCATTTTAATTGCATCCCCAATAGAATTTCTCCTGAACTAGATCCTAAAAATTTCTGTGGTCATTCTGGTACTAACCAACTCATTCCTAGGCTTTGTAAAGTTCTATGAACCAAGGGAAATTATAGTCCCTTACAAATGAAGGATCTTGAAGTTTAAACTGCCTTAATTTCAGAGTAAAATGATCTTTGAAAAGAGTCCTTATCAATTACGTTTCCCTACAGTTTTCTGTTTTCTTTATACTTTTTGCTTTCTCCTCTCATCGTCTTTTCCCAATTTTTCTCACTTTCTTAAAGTTAGGATTTTCTTAACATTAGCTTGAGTGTCTTCAAGCTAAACTTCCATGCAGTAGTAATCCTAGAAAAAGTAGGCTGCCTCCTCAAGGTGCAAAGACGTGGCACATTTTCAGAACTTCTACTCTTTTACCACACATTTTAAAGAAGTGAGTTGCTCATTTGTGGACAACTATCAAACATTTCTTTTTATCTCATTGGCTCTGACTGAATTACCTACTCATCTGTGAACTAGGTAATACGCCGTGGGTAATAGGAGACAGGAAGACAATGTAATGGTGGGTCTGGGTCTGGGCTCGATGCCGAGACAGACAATAGGATCAGTTCTAAATGGCTGTGGTGTGGGATGGGGTGGGGTGGGGCAGGGTGATAGTGAGGAACAACTTTTCCAAAGGAAAATAATGGGAATGAAGGGTGAGTATTAGGTATGCAGCCAACAAACGTCCATTAGGCTTCAGGGTCAGGCAGACCAGAGCTCACAAACTGTTTTGTGCTACTGTAACACTCACTTGTTACAAATTTGTATGTTAATTTACATTTATAGTGGGTAATTCATAAAGAAAAAAGCTATTTCTTTTTATTTCTGGAGGCGGAGAAGTCCAAGATCAAAGGGCAGCATCTGGCCAAGATCATTTTGCCTCATCATCGCAGAGCAGAAGAGCAAGAGAAGGCAAGAGAGACCAAGGGCCTCGCCTATTCTTTTTACCAAATATTCCTGCTGTAATAAACTCATTCCCACAATAGTAATATTAACCTGTTCTGTGATATTCAGACCATAGTACAACCTAACTCTATCATTTAGTTATTTACAGGACTTCAAATCAATTGACTGTTTTAAAACAGTTTCTTCTTCTTTAAATGGTGATAATAATACTAGAATCTCAAGGTTGTTATGAAAGTTGTACAAGATAATATACAACTAGTAGGGCTGGAGATGCAGCTCAGAGCTGGAGCATCTGCCCAGAATGCAGGAGGGTTTGAGCACAATCCCCTGTACCACAAAATAACGATAATGACGATGATGACATCATCATCATCATCATCATCATCATCATCATCATCATGATAGGTGAATGATAAAGTGGACACTTAAAAAAATACATGGCTGATGCTCAATAATAATAACTTACTCTTGAACAAATTCTTCAGTGCCATGAACATCTGCTATTAAAATGGAAGGCAGGGGAAGTCTCTGTCACAGAGAACAAATCAGCATGCTGGCTAAAGGAAGAGCAACTTCAAGGAGCAATTGAATTTTGGCCATTGGCTTTAACCAGTGTATAGAAAATCTTCCTCCAAGCCTCCACTGAGAGGTTTGTGTGTTAGTTTTCCATAGCTGTGAAAAAATGCACAAAAAAAATGAACTTAAAAGGGGTAAAAATTGATTTTGGCTCAGAGTTTCAGAGGTCTCTGTTCTGATCAGCTGGTTCTGCTGCTTGTGAGCCAATGGCAAGGTAGAACATCAGGGGGGCAACCATGTGGCTGGGCAAAGCGGATCACACCATGGCAGTGGGGGAAGCGTACTCAGTAAACCCGTCATGGGCATGCTCTCGGTAACCTAACTCTCTTCCACTAGGCCACACCTTTCTGAGCACCATCGGCTGAGAATTAAACTTTCAACACAAAAGCTTTTGGAGGGTATTTACGATCCGAACCATAACATGAGAATGGAAACATTCCTGAAATCCAAAATCCAAACACAAATTGGTGTTTTTCCAGAAAAATAATGATCAGAATTGTGGTCAACTTTCTTCAGTAGATCAGATGTATCTATTTAGTCCACAGTGTAGCTGAAACATAGGGCCGTGACAGATACATTTGGTGTGATTGCAATGATATTTCATAATTCCATCCATGTCAGAGTTGCTATGGAGAAAATACATACATAAATGAATCTATTATGAAATAGTGGAATATGTTAGTCTGGTTATAGTACATACAACACAAGTATTTGTATATTATATACATATATTTTTAATTTGTAATAGCTAAGTCTTGGAAACAGCCTAAATGCCCAACAACAAATGAATGGCTAAAGAAAATGTGGTTTTTCTACACAATGGAGTACTACACCATCATAACAAAGGACAAACTCGAGTCATTTGTATGTAAATGGATGTTCCTTGAGAACATACTATTGAGTGAAATAAATCAGACACTCATGAGTACACATCAGATTGTTCCTCTGATATGAGAAACCATAACTGTAAATAAGGACAAAGAGGTATAATAGATATTGTATAAAAGGAAGATAATATATAAAGGAGAGGAGCACTAGAGAGGAGGGGGAAAAGTGGGAAGGCAACAAAGGAAAGAAAAGGGAAAGGGAAAATATGGAAAATTATGAATAAACCTGCTGTAAATAGAGAGGGAGGGAACAGACGGGAGGGGTGGGGAAGAGTGGGGAGAACCAAGATGCATCATGTACAGGTACAAAACAAATGTGATGAATGTGATCATTATATGTACATTGTACCAATACATGTTCTTGGTTAAAAATAAAAAAATTTTTAAAAAGAGAACTATAGGCCAATTTCCTTAGTGAACATAGATGGAAAAATCCTCAATAAGATATTAGCAAATAGAATGTAGCACACGACCAAAAAGATCACACATCATGACCAAGTAAGTTTTATCCCAGAGATGCAACATATGCAAATCAATTTAAAAAAATAAGATATCTAAATAGAATTATCTTATTTATTCAGAAAATTCCCAGGAGCAGGGACTGTGGGTGAACAGAAGACACTGAAACACAGATTATTCAGAGGTGTGTAGCTCTGTACAAGGTAAGTGGTCAAAGTCCATTCTCTCTGCTAGCCAAGCATCATTAGTTCAATCCACACTAATCAACAATGTTAATTCTCCATACATACGGGCATTTGAGGTCTTTGTCTGTGGGGGGAAAAGGAACAACAAGGCTAGAGCCCTCATTAAAAAGCAAACTACCAGACCAGACCAGTGTGCAGCTCTTCCCTGGCTCTAATGATCCGTGTGATAGTTTCTGGAAGGTCATCAGGTTTCCAAGCATCCTCAGCTACCAAGACATTTGCTGCTTTTTTTTTTTTTTCAATTTGCCCTCCCATATG
>PVJO010010517.1:0-17183 GCA_004026905.1 Hystrix cristata
ACTGACTACTCGTTCTTAGAAAATAAGTTTGTCTGTTAGACATACATGTACTAGAAGTCAGTTTGGTTTAAGCTGGCGTGTGGCTCCACTTGTTTCTTCAACAGATATTTAGCTGTGTTCATCATCATGTTCTTTATTAACCATTTCAAATAAAAGACATAATTTAATTTTTCCAGAAGTAAGTAATTTATTGTTTTCATTGGTATTTCTTTTCTTTTCTTTTTTTTTTTTTTTTTTTTTGGTGCCGGAGATCGAACTCGAAGCCTTGCGCTTGCTAGGCAAGCACTCTAACCGCTGATCATTGGTATTTCTTGAGGACTCCTTTTTCTCCTGAGTTTCCCATCTGTCCTTGAACTCTATTGCTCCCCTTCACTTCCTCTCCTTATTTACTTCCCAGTCTCTGTTCCCACCCCCAGCACACCCCACTTCCAGACCCGCAGGACTACATGTGCTTCTCTGCTCTCTCTCAGTTCCTGGGCTCAGCTGCCCTGAAAGACGGATTGTTCAGAGGGTCGGCTGCTGTCAGATAGCAGGTTGACAGCAGTGGTTTGGGCCAACAGATGAAAAGAAGGACTCGTCAAAACCTCAGTTAATTGGAAAAAGACTGGCTTTAACTCTTAAATAAGACTGGCCTGTTTGGGGGTTTCTTATTGTCTCCATTATTTGTTCCCATGCGGTTGTTTTCCCCACTCTTGGAGAAATCCTCTTGCCTATCTTCCTGGAATAACTTTTAGTAAGAAGCCAAACTAGATTATTTTCCCCTCCTAAAGTGAGCTTGTCCCTTTGCAGCTCAGTCATTTTTTCTCTACTGCATTTTCTCTTGCTTTTCAAGAGTTGAGAGTTACAAATGAGTGACAAATAATCTTCATCATAGTAGTTGCCGATGTTCCCCGAATTGGAAAAACCAAGCTTTCTGTTTGTAACATTTTAGAAATACTTCTTAGAAAGATTAGCTCTAAATGCTCAGATATAAATGCATTTCAACTTGTTTTTTGTCAAGAGGCGCTTTATTCCCCCTCCAGGAATTCTTTGCCATCAGTCCACATTATGTTTCTCCTGGAAATGCATCTCTCTGTTAGCGATGTGGCACTCTCTTTTGCCAGATGGTCTGAGGGTCTTAGGCTTCTCTTAAAAAAAATTAGCATTCTGCTCTCTGATGAAGATTGCAGAAGTGTCCAGCCGCCATCATAAAACTCACTTGAGTTATCTTTTCTATTTTCTGGAGGTGGGGATTGATCCCAGGGCCTTGTGCATGATCAACATGCATTGTACCACTAAGTTACATTCTCCAGACTCGATGTCCGCCTACCTAAATAATAACCAGGGGCCTAATTTTTGCATTACAAAACATTATATTTTGTTAACTGTTAAATTTTACAGATTTCTTTAACAGATATTTATTTAATTCTTGCTTATGATACATTAGGCAACATTAGGAACTAGAGATATAATAAGAAGGTGTATATAATTTCTGCTGTTCCAGATGGCAAAGTCTAGAGAAAGATACAGAAGAATAGGTGGCCAAGAATAAAACAGGAAAGTACTAAGATATGGAATGTAGCTGCCATGAGAAATAGTAATAATATTAATGATGATGATCATAACCAATCCATATGTAGCACTACTACATCACAAGCATTGTTATTATTTAATATGCACAACAATCTTATGATGGTGGTACATATTATCTTCTTTTACAGGCAAGGAAGCTGAGGCATAAAAATATTAAGTAACAATCTAAAGTCTCACAGCTGATAAACAGCAGAGACACTATGGATGGGCACTTAATGCAAATTTGGTAATATTGAGACTTCTTCTAAGAAAAAATGATGTACAGACTTGGAGGAGAGTTTTCAGGAAAAATGGCTAGAGGAAGCCCATCCCAGATAGGAGAAAGAATATACACAAACACTGGCATTGGGAAAACACAAGTCATATTTCTGGAATTCAGTTTAATGTCAGCATGTGGAGGGTGAGAGGGAGAAAGAGGTGAATTATTCTACCGGATTAGGAAGGGACAGACTATGATGAGCATGGTGGGCCAAATAAAGGATGTAGATTTTATTTTAAGAAGAGTAAGAGGCCACTGAGGTGGGGCAGTGACATCATCAAATCCTGTGGTGGTAGAGTGGAGAATGGCCAGTAGCAGGTGACAGATCTGTAGGAGTTAGATACCTGCTGCAGTAATTCAGACAAGAGATGCTACTGGCCTGTTCCAGGCCAGGGTTAGCAGCGGTGCGAATGGAGAGAAAGGGATTCCGGAAGGTGTGTGCAGATCGCTAGGGAACCGAGCGGTCCAGGGGCGGAGTTCAGAGAGTCCAGAAGAGTGGTGCTGAGACGGTTCTGAGATGCCGAGGGCCCTGGTCGGGGGGTCCAGGACCACAGTTAGGGGGGAAGGGAGAACAAAGGAGGCCGTGGGGAGGGAGAGCTGCAACCTAGCCCTAATTAGACTGCTTCCTGTTTTATGCTCCAGATAAGACACTGTTTGGGAAAGAAGACTTCTTATTTTTAGGGAGAGAGAGTGAGAGAATGGGAATCATTGATCAAGACAGAGCAAAGACTGGCCAATTATGGCCCAGGAGCTAAAAACAGTTTTCCATTTTTAAACGGTTGGAAAAAATTATGACATATGAAAATTATGAGATTCAAATTTCAGCCTTCGTAAATAGAGTTTCCTTGAAACACAGCCACACCATTTATTTATGTTTTGCCTGTGGCTGCTTTGTGGCGGAGCTGAGTGTCCGGGATTCGGTCCATATGACCAGAACACCTCAGATATTTACTCCATGGCCCTTCACAGGAAGTATTTGCCAGCTTCTAGAGGAGGCAATGGAAGTCTTCATGTTTTGTTTTTGCGGTTCCATAGTCAAAACCCCTCCATTTCCATCAGAGAGAAAATAGGAGAACGTGTGAATATGTCATCTACACAAGCAAACACTCTGTATGTGTACGGTAGTGGACCCATTTTAGACCTGCTTTTTCACTATCATGATTTCTATTTTCTTGCCTTGAGAGATAAGTATGTACCATTCGTTGTTTCCCCTCTTTAAATAGACTATTTTTAGAGCAGTGTTAGTTCACAGTGAAATTTAGCGGGAAGTAGAGTTCCCATGTACGTCTCTACCCGGACTCCACAGACCCACCAACTCCCCAGCTGTCAGCATCTCCCCGGAGCGGCTCATCTGTTGAAAGGAAGGAGCCCATACTGACAGGTCATTATCGCCCAGAACTCATGGTTTACATTCGGGTTCACTCTCGGTGTTGCACGTTCTAGGGCTTTGACAAATGTGCGGTGACATCTGTCCCATTACCGCCTCACACAGAATACTTTCATTGCCCTAGAAGTCCTCCACACTCTGCCTGTTCATTTTTCCCTGCACTAACCCTGTCAATGACTGATATTTTTACTGTCCCCACAGTTGTCTTTTACAGAATGCCATTGAGTTGGACGTAGACAATATGTAGCCTTTCCAGACTGGCTTCTTTCATTAACAATAGGCCTTAAGGGTTCTTCTGTACCATTCTTTCGGGTATTTGACTGTGGTCTGGGCCAGGCAGGGAAGGGTCCTGGTTACCAATTTCTAAAGGCCATTACCGAGATGGAGAAAATTGTCTTTTCTGGAAATCCTCTTGGGGAGAGTGCTGTGTGAAGGACAGTAGGTGAGCTTCCCAAGAGTTTGAGGACAAATCGTGTGACCGTGAACTTCACTTTGGGGAGATAGTACAGCCACCTGTAGGAGAGGTTTGCTGAGTGGGGGGTGTAAGACTGGAACCAGGGTGAGATCTCCAGGGATTAAAACACCAGAGCTTCCACATAAGCAGCCCCCTTTTGTTTTCCCACACAGTACTAGTTTGTACCCTACCTAAGTGGTACCCCGAGAATATAAGGAGTATTTGTTTTAAAAAGGGGCCAAATTATTGGCCTGCCTGGAGTGCCTACATTGTCTTAGACTAGCCAGAGATACATATCATTATTAGCATAATCTAAAAGAAAGACTACTATCTTTGAGAGATTGAGTTCCTATTTCAGCCCTTATCTTGACTGAGACCACATGTCCTGGTGGCTTTTTTCTTTTTGCATGGCTGGTAATGTATTATTTACAGCCCCTAACAAGGTCACTGAAAGACATATTTGGAAAGTCCTTGCATTGTTTAAGCAATTTAATCTACCAGAAATACGGTGTTGTCAAGCGGCCATTTACCCTTAAAGTATTGCCCTTGTCAAAAACTTAACTTCGGGAGCCAGGTGCGTGCCTGTAATCCCAGCACTCTGGGAGGCTGCCTCAGGAGGGCTGTGAGTTCGAGCCTAGCACGGAAAACTTAGTGACTTAGCTAGACCCTGTTTCAAGAAGCAGGAATGGGGACTGGGGACGTGGCTCAGCGCAAAGGCCCTGAGTTCAATCCCCAGTGTCGCTAAGAAAAAAAGAGAAGAAAAATGTTAACCTTGCATAGCAAGGTGGCACAGCAGAGGCGAGGAGGCCGCAGGTGCTCTTGGACTTAGCCAGTGGAAGACGTCTCCTTGTCCTCTTTCTCGTCCCACAGGTCCAGTCCTCTCCCGGCCTTGGCGCTAGGAACGGCGAGTTGTCTGTTCTGGCGGCCTTGGGAGCCGATGCGCCCCGCCAGGGTCCCAGGCTGACGGTTGTCTCTGCACAGAGAACCCTGGAGCCCAGCAGCCGGAGAAGCCAGGCCAGGAAGCTCAAGGCGCGCTCTCTGGAGCTCGATCAGCCTGGCGGGACGGCGGGGGTCAGCTCCGGCGGCACCGCGTGGAGAAGCCCTGACTGGTCGGTGCAGGCCAGCAGCTCAGCCACATGCGCCCCGCGCCTGCCTTCGCCCCCTCTGGAACTCGGGGCCAGAATGAATGTCTTCAAGGAAAACGGCCTTCGGAAGCTTGAGGCTGAGACGAATGTGGACACGGGGTTCACCGTCATCAATTCAGAGCCCAGACCCGCCTTTTGGAGCAGATTTCCAAAGGATCTGCCGGTCAGCCGACCACCTAGTTTGCCAAGATCTTCCTTCCAGGCGACTGCCACCAAGACCAGAAGAGTCCTGAAGGGACAAGATCATCCTTTGTCTCCTGCTGGCCAAAGGGAACTTGGGACGAGGAAGATGATCTCAAGGTGTCCCCTTCATCTGCCAGTCCAGGGCGAAGAAAAAGAAGAAGAAGAGGAGGAGGAGGAAGAAGAATTCTTTATATAGCATAAAACAATGTGCTTTTTTATTTTTATTTATTTTTTTCAAATGTGCTTTTTTAAAAGCACAAGATCAAATAGAATGTTCCAGAAATGGGGCGCTGACCCCGAAGCTTCCTGTGTCTTATCCAGCTGAGGGATCTGAATGCTGCCTATTTACAGATCTGCGTTGCTTTTTGTTTCCGATGTTTCAAAGCATGCAGGTACTGCAGCGATTGTTTATTTGCTTCCCCACCCAAAGGAACACAAGCAAGCGCAGGGAGAAAGCCCAATACTTTGTTCCCTTGAGATGCACTAACCCAGCTGGATGCGTGGAGTTGGGCACCTACCAGGGTAATTGCATTGCATGCAGATGAATGGGATGCATTACCCAGTGCTGATGAGTGTATGCAATTTAGTTTTAATTTTCACTTGGTTTGCATAGCTCATCCCCCTGGATAGAATGGACCGTTTAGTCTTTAGTGCTTTTAAATTTTTATGTGACCTCTTTTGTAACTAGGCCTTGTTCACCACCTACCCTCTTATGATTTTTGCCTTTGAAATTTGCAGCTGGGATGAGTGAAAATGCAGTGTTTTGAAAATTGTAAACAGTTTATTTTACTCTTGTTTAATGTTAGAGAGGGAACACTGTGAGCTAGAAAACTGGGTTAAGAACGAATGGTAAAATCCAAGATTTTCTGGCTTTTTGGTTTCTTGTTTCTGCTCTACACTGAAGAGGCCAGTGGTTCTTCCTATAGACCAAAGAAGGCTTTGGGTGATTGGGAATTTGAGATTCCACTGAACATGGCAGGAGGATTGGATTGGCCGGGCCACTGGAGCAGGACTTTGGTTCTTTTGGCCATATTTGAATTCCTATTGTCCTCTGAAGTGGTCATCATTCATCTATTTATATGTTTCCTCAGTAAATACTTACCAAACACCTACATTTGAATAAAACATAATACAAATGGTACACATACATTCTGTGGCCATCAACCCAAAAGATGTTTATGTTTTGCAACAATGATAAATTGACTCTATCAACTCTTACAAAGATGTTGAAGCCCGAACTTATTCCTCCAAGAGCTTCTTTCACAATCGATGCTCACATTTGCCACTATGGATATGATAAGCTTTCACGACCTGCAGATGAAGTTTGGACAAATGACAAATTGCAATTACAACAGTGAGGGATGAATTCTCAGTTGCCTGTATGCTTGAAATTTATCCGGGGGGTGGTTATGCCTACACATGGATTTAAATTTTTTTGAGGTTGTGTTTTTTAGTTAACTTATAAGGTTATATGACTCTACAAACTTCATTTTCCAGGACAGCAGGGCAGATATTACGTAGGGAGGTAAATGCTGGATTTTTGATTTTTATAATGCTGGGGAGGAAACCATTCTAGCCAAGTGCTCTACCACTGAGTTATGCCACCAGTTCTTAGCTGGATCTTTCAAAGAGCTGGATACTTACTGTACCCAATAGAAATAAAACCAAGACAGATCTGTGGAAGCAAGTGTAGGCTGGGTTTATGTGCTCTGCCAGAAAATAGAGAGGAGTGAATAGAGTTACAAATGGTCAAAAAAGAGACTGCTAAATTGATTTTTTTGTGTGTCCTTAAAATATCAGCATATTCTCATTCCTGTTTTATGTCTCTCTCAGATTAAAATTTGATCTTAGAAAAACAGACTGAAGACCTTTCTTGCAGTAGAGGTGTTTTTTTTTTTTTTTTTAAATCTTATTTCACTTAGTTGCTGAGCCACCTTGAAGAGCCAGCAGGGAGAAGTTTTAAAATTTCCTTCCAAAAAAAAAATTAAAATTTCCTTCCCACTTTTTTTTTGACATTATCTAAATTTCTTTAATATGATATGTGGGTAAGAATATAAATAAGTGGAATCATAAGGGATTTTAGAAATTCAAGTGGATACCTTACAAAACTGACTTGTAAAATGATACACTCTTAAGCTGTAACCTGCTCAGTGTGAGTCTAACTTACGACACAATGGCGTGGAAATGCCCCTTGATGGATGGGAGCGGTCCAGATTTTAAATGTCCTATTTATGCGACCTTAAACACGTTGGGCTCTGTGACCTTCTGGTGCCTGATCTCCTGTAATGAAGGTTGCTTAGAGAATCAAGATGATGTATACAAAAGCATTCAGATACTATTAAGCACTATGAATGTGGAGGATTTTTTTATTATTGTATTTTAATTTATATTGCATTGTATTATTCATATAACTGGTCTTCCAGACTCACAGTTTAAAAATGTCATGGGAACTTCGTTTTTTATGAAGCAACTTTTAGTGCAATCAATGAAACAATAAAAAATTCACCTTTCTAAGATTTTTACTATGTGCCATTTGTTTTATATTTCTACATCTAACTGGAAGATTGAGTAAGTAATCAAATATAGCCTAGAGTTCAGTGGATGTTTCTGCAACAGAATAAACTGTAGACTAATTTGTTCCAGTTCATCAAATCAGTCAAATGTAACTATTAATATGCTGTATTCCCTACAGTGTAATATCATCACTTTTTAAATCTGAGAGTTTCTTGATGATCAGAATATATTTTATTTCTCTTTATGGGCCTATTAAAAATTAGTTGCACTGAAGTTGCTTGGCAACTTTTAACTTTACTAATAGTATTTCCCATTTTTTTGGCAATTATTTGAACATCGCTAAACGTGAACAGGATGATAACATTTGGAAACTTGCAAACCTATTTGTCCCTTAGCGGAAGCAGAGCAAAGGATGTGGGATTGGGAGTCTGGAGGAGAAGACGTGAAGAGATGGTTCCACCTCGGTTTGCACAAGGCAGTGGGCTGGCTCTCCCAGCGCCCCTCTCCGCTCTCTTGGTGTTTCTGTCACCCCTGCAGTAATCCACTGCATGCTGCCCGTGTCATTAAGCACGGAGGGGCAGGACCGGGAAAGCCCCTCTCTTCCCTCCAGACTGCAGGGAAAGGAAACACAGGAGGGGGGGGGGGCCACAAACACACCTCCCCTTTCCATTGACTGGTATCTCCCAAATCTCTCTCCTGTGTTACACATAGAATTGCCTGAGATAACTCAGTGCTGTCTGTCTTTCTGCTATGTTCTCCAAACACTCATGTGTTGGGTTTCCCTTCCCTTTCCCTCCCTGCTTCTCCTTCCCTCTTCCTTTCCATTCTTTTTCCTTGCTACTTTTCTTTTTTCTTCCCCCCGCTTCTTCATTCCTTCCTTCTGTGTGCGACTTTGTTTCTTTCCTGGCATTGCTCTGAAAGGCTCCCAGGATTCCCTTAAAGGGAGGCATCAGCTGAGCCTTCCGGAAGGAGGGAAACATCCTTGACTGAGCTCTGAGAGAAGGAGCAGGAGACATTCTCCAAGAACAATCTCCTCGGTGTCCAGGTGTCCAGTTGTTCTCAGGACAAGGCTCCGTGTTGACTCGACCACCCCGATGAAGCAAATGTGACTCCACCCTCATGGCGCTCTCCTTTCTCACCCACACACCTTTCTCTGTGGTTCGAGGTGTTTCTTGAGTAGTTCTTAGAGTGAGTAACTTTTAAAATTCCTGTGACATGTCACAGGAAAAGAAAAGGCATTTATGACCTTCTAGGAGCAAAAGTAGGATTCATGCTGTTAAACAGCGAATTTAAATTTTATTTTAAAATACATCATTTAAAAATCTTATTTTTTCCAAGACCACTTGGGCTACTGAGGACACAACAAGGTTTCCGATTGCTGATTTCCAAATCCTACCTCAGCCAGAGATGTTTCTGAGGTGTTTCTTACCAGAACAGTAATTCTAAACTGGGACAATAGTACTGAGTTGGAACTGGTAATGACAGTGGCCTGCGAGTGACGCCCGTTTGCGAGGTACTCTCCCAAGCATTTTGCTGTTCACAACAGTCCTGCAAGGTAGGATCTGCCTAGCCCCAGTTCACAGATGATGAAACGGAGGCACAGAGAGTTCAAGCGCCTCATCCAGAATTGTCTGAGTTAGTGACACAGTCGGGATTAGAATCCAGGGAATCAGGCTGGAGTCTGTGTCTCTGACCACTCTACCACCCTGCCCCAAAAGCGTGTAAGAAAAGGCCATCTGAGCTCATCACATGCTTAGCCCGCCTCCTCCCCAGGCATGAACAGCTGGTGCGCTGCCCTGTTTTCCACCCTGATGCTCAAGCACACACTCTACCTGTCCAGAGAAGTCCACTCCCAGACTTGCCCAGAGGGCTCTTTCTCATCACATAGGCTTCAGGGTAAAACCCTCTGCAGGGGGCCTGATCAGCTGACATTTTATTAAGGCAGCCCTAGTACCTACTCTCACCCCCTGGGACCAGAGTAGTAGCCTCACATTCTCCAGACACTGGAGATAAGGGGTCTCTTAGGTTAGTTTGCTGTTCAAGATGTCCTACCCCAGATGGCTTCAACAACAGACCTTCACTGTTGAAGTTCTAGAGGCTGGAAGTCTGAGATCAGGTGTGACTACTAATCATGATTGTCAACTTCACTGAATTAAGAAAGGCCTGGCAGATTAGTGAAGCACACTTCCTGGTGTGTCTTTGGGGTGTTTCCAGAGGTGACTGGCAGGTGCGCCAGCAAACTGAGCAGGGAAGTCCCGCCCTGGTTGTGGGTGGCACCGTCCAATAGGCTTTCAGCCTAGGTAGAATGAAAGGAGAAGGAGAAGGAGAAGGAGGAAGTCAGCCTGCTTTTGAAAAGCTCTATTCTTGCATGGGTTCATCTTTTGGTGCCTTTGCCTGTGCATCAGACTCCAGTTTCCTCAGCCTTTCATCGCAGGCTCTACCTTGGGCTTCTGGGCTTTCGGTCTCAAATTGGTACTGTATTTTTGATTCCTTTTGTTCTTCAGCTTCTTGAACTGAGCAGCTACCGGAACCTCAGGCTCTCTAATGCACAGACAGCCACTGTGGACTCTCTCTCCTCTGATCCTGTAAGCCCACCTAATAAATCTGTGTGTGTGTGTGTGTGTGTGTGTGTGTACGCGTGGGTGTTCTCCGTTGATTCTGTTCCTTACAGAACCCTAACCAATAAGGTGTTTAATATTTGAACTGGAGTCATTGCTGTGGCTAGAGAAGACACAGAGGGTGTAAGTAGAGCTTAATGCATGGTTCTGCTCAGAGCTCAGAAAACCAGAATGCTGATAGGAACGCAGACAGTAAAGGCCAGGCTCCTGATGTTTCAAATGAGGACTCTATGGGGAGTTGGACTTGAGGCCATATGTGTTACATTCTGGCAAAAAATACTTGTCTGTATTTTGCACTTGTCCAGAGATTTTAGAGAAGGCCAAGTTTAATGGACTAACAGATCCATTGGAGGAAATTACAAGATAGACTAGGGTGTGGCATATATAGCTGGCTGATTTTAGCCAGATTTATAGTGAGAACTGGAAGCAAAAAGCAAAACAAAAATATTTTAAAAACTTAAATTTTGGTCTGAAAGGAATCACGTGCAATGTTGGGGCCAAAGGAGGTATGCTTGCTGAAGCATGGCCTCTTGTTGAAGCTGGAAAGATTAGTGCCCTTGAAAAGAAACCAAGTACTTTGTACGGGAAGAAGAAAAATGCCTTGGGAGCCTTTAAGAAATCAGAAAGACCCTACCCACCACAGGCTTAATGTGCATAAATATAAACCTTTCATTGAGAAGAGAGCCCAAGGAGCCCCTGCTGAGAAGGGTTGCCTCCAGAATTGGTTCCCTGGAATTCATTTCACCATTCTCAGTCTCCAGGCACTCAGAGGTCACTGCAGCCATGACCTTAGAGGGCCTGGCTACAATTTGAGCTGGCTGCAGACTGGGGCATCATCCAAGTGATGCAGGTTTTACTGGCATGTCGATTGTGAGAGTTGTGGGGCCAAAGAGGGTTCCACCCAGACTTCCAAGGAAGGGCTGGGAAGTCAGATAAGGAGTCTCTGAGAGGGCAGTTCATAAAGTAGTGCAGTGGTGCAGGAAGTCAGAGGTGCCAAGAATGCAGCACATCCGCCAAGGAAAGCAGCAGGCAGTGAGTGGAGTCAACTTGAGAGAGGCTGTGTGGGCTACATACAGACAGCAAGGCCACAGGACGGACTGCCCAAGCCCTCTGGAACTCACATCTCACCACTGCATGCTCTAAATACCAAACATGGAACTATAGAAATTAATGTTTGTTCTGCTGGATTTTGGTCTTGCTTTGGTCCCATTCTTTTTTATTCCTCTATTCCTCCCTTTTGGAATGGGAAAGTTTACTCTGTACTATTACCATTGCATAGTGGGAATGTGTAATTTGCTTTTTAAATTTTACATGAGTTCATAGTTTAAATGCCTTTAGTTTTAGAAGAGACTTTGGAATTGGACACTGATGGAATTGTTGAAACTTTGGGGATGTGATTATTGCATGTTTGATCGTATACGAAACAGTTGTATCATGTTAGGCAGACTTATTCTCTTGTTGTTGTGTTCATTTGGAAGTTATGTATCAATTTAAGAGATGTGATTAGGTGTCAAGTTGACAAGAGGTGGACTTGTGCCAGTTAATCTTAATTGTCAACTAGACTGTATGAAGAGACTGCTGGAGTGATTGGATCATTAATCCACTGTTCGTGGTTGAATGTGCTATTAGGGGATGGGGCCCTCTTGGAGGCGGGTCACTGGGGGATGACTTTGCAGGGTACCATATACATCTTGCTGACACTATTCCTCTGTATTCTACTTCCTAGCCACCATGAACAGAACAGCTTTGCTCCACCAAGCCTTTCTGCCATGATGTTTCTGCCTTGGAGCCAACAGATCATGGACTGAACTTTCTGAAACTATGTGCAAAACAATCATCTCTTCTTCCTTTTTTTGTTGTTGCTTGAGACAGGTTCTCACTATGTAGTTGAGGGTGGCTTCAAACTCACTATGTAGCCCAGGCTGGCCTAAAACTTGCAGTGATCTTCTTGAGTGCTGGGATTATAGGCATGTACCAAATAACCGGCACTCTCCTTTAAATTTTGTATGTCAGGTATTTGGTCTGGGTGATGAAAGTCTGACAGCTACATCAGGGTTCTGGCATTGAGTTCTGATGATGGTGCTCTCCCTGGCTTGAAGGTGACCAGCTTCTTTCTTTGTCCTCTCACGGTAGGGGAAGCAGGGGAAAGGAGTAGTGGGGGTTAGAGGTGAGGATAGAGAGCAGGAGCGCCTCTCTTCTCGTAAGGACACTAAGCTACCATGAGGCCTGCATCCTCACGATCTAATGAACCCCTGAAGGCTCCCCCAAATGCCATCACACTGGGGATTCGGCTTCAACATATAAGTGTGGGCGGGGACACCAACATCCAGACTACAACAGACATACCCATTCAATTCCTGTGTTTGTTTTCACTCCTCTGCCCCCTCCAGAGAGCCCCTCTTTCCATCTGCTTTTTCTTCATTACTCACATGAATCCTTCGCCTTATTTGGCTGCTGACTGAGATCTCTTATAGCTCATGGTGGAGCTGTAACTCCTTCCACGGCTTGCGCACCCTTCAGCCGCCCCACAAGCACATCCTGTGTGCCCACCCCAGGGCGCGCCCAGGCTCCACTCAAACTGACTGCAGGAGTCAGCCGAGGTGAGAGGTTTGGGTTGTAGGGGCTTCAGAGGATCAGGTTTTCTTTCCAGTCCAGAGCCAGCCTCGAGGAGGGGAAAGAACGCTGACACTCTCCTCGAGAGGGCTGTCTGAATTCCTGCAGCGTGGACTGTGTGGCTGCAAACATCCACCATGCCTCATGGTCCTTCTTATCTCTCCCTCACAGGATTATATCCCATTTTGGGATTTTCTCCTGATTTTTGCAGTAGTTTGATTAACCAAACAAATTAGGTAGCTTAGCATGATTTTTTGTTTGCAGTTAGGTGGTGCGGGTTTTTATTTTTAATTTTTTTGGGGGGGCTTTTTTAACCCCATCACAAGTCTGTCAGTAGTGGGCACAGCTGTGACACAATCTACAGTACCGGAAATAGGGGAGTTGCCAATTTTTTTCTCCCTCAGCTTCACCCCAGGAAAAAACAAGTAGATTTTAAAAATTGATGTATGTTTTAGACATTTTCCCGTGGGAGTCTTGTTGGGAAGAAAGGTAGACACCCCATCCCTGTCTTCTGACCTGGGCTCCTGGGGCAGGGCTCACACCTGGAGGTTTGATCCTCATGGGTGGGGACCTGCATCCTTCATTAGGGTGGGGCAGCGCTCACCTCAGGGAGCAGCATGTCCAGTCTTTGGCTGTGTGATGATGGTGGCCTTAGGCTCTATTGGTTTTGTGGCCCAGCTTGGGTCACGGATCTGCCAGTCTGTCTTCCTCTTGTTCTTGTGAGTTTTCTGAGCCCAGTTCTCCAGACTTTTGATAAATCCAGTCTTAGCTTGAATCAGCCAGAATCAGTTCTGTTCTTGTAGCAAATAACCGAGGCTGATACGGATGCATCACTGATACGGGTTAAGGCTGAGTACAAAATTGGGGCACTATGTTAAGAAATTGAATTTTCAAAGGAATAAACAAAGATGTTAAGAACTATTCCTTTGGGGGTTCTGTGTCTCTTTGAAATTCTCTTGGCTTTGATCCTTTTACTCTCTTCTTTTTGGGTTTTTTGGTCTCCTGTACCTATCACACCCCCTACCCCTTTAGCAGGCTAAGAAGGAAGCAGGATGGGACCCACTAAAAGGGAGACAGGATCCCTACAGAGAAGCTCTGACTGTAAACTTTCATCTAGGATAGAGAACAAAAATCTTGTAGTTTCTCTACTGTATGGGGTCTGGCTTAGGTAACCAGGACAGAGCCTTGAATTGGTAAAGCTCTTTTATTTAGGAGCAAGAGACTGAAAACTAATTTAAATAGAAAGGCGAAAGAAAGTTACTGGATTTTGCAGCTAAAAATACCGTGCCAAGGAACCCCAGCTGGGAATCATTCTCCCCTCCTGTGGGAAGAGGGACTCTTTTTTCAGAAATCTTAAGACTCTGATTGGCCTGGCATAAGTCAGATGCCCATACCTGGGCCAGTGGTGTTGGGTGACAGGGTCTCTGATTGCTGGGGCTGTGGCTCTGTGTCCACTTGTATGACTGAGGCTTGGGACGTCCAAATGAGGTTACCTTCCCAGGTTCTGAGACGTAGAACATAAACATAATTTCTTGCGGCCACCATTCAACCTACTACAGAGCCTTTAAAATGATAAGATCTTTTCTGATTTATTTGACCATTATAATTTTGTATTGTCTCTCATTCTGCCTTCGTCTACTCCAGCTCTCCTCACTCGTTGGGCCTGTCTGTCATCTCCACAACTGTATCCATCAGGCCAGCAGCAATACCTGAGACCAAGGAGATACTTGGTGACGGTAGCTGACTGAAGGAAGGCATAAAAGACTTATTCTCGGGGCTGGGGATTTAGCTCAGTGATTAGAGTGCTTGCCTTGCAAGCACAAGGGCCTGAGTTCAATCCCCGGCACCACCAAAAACAAAAAAAAAAAGACTTATTCTCCTTGGACTGTGTCTCCTTGGCACTTTCTCCATAAAGGGAGTGCTGTGTTCTTGACCCAGTGGGTCACTGTTGGGGGTGTGTGTGTATTTCTGTTTCTGGTTTTAATAAGTACTCTCCAAGGCCTGGTTTTCAGCATTCTAGGTAATCATTTCTGCTTTATAATTTATGCCCCAAATATTGTGCTCGATGCTACCCTGGGAATTAATAATAAATACAGGCAATATAAATACTGTCCACAGATTGCATAGGTTCGGTTTTAGCTTAATTGCCTGGCCAGCTGTAAGTAATACTGGCTCTTCCCATCCTCCTCTTAGTATTTTTTCTCATATCAAATTACAGGTTAAACTACCAATCATTGAACTATATGTGGTCAGAGCCTGGAAGATGTTTTCAGTCTAACTCTTCTTTTTCAGATCAGTCACCTTTCCCAATTATTTTTCTTATGTTGGTCCTCGGCAGACGAGGCGTGGAAGGGAGGCATCAGATGGATGTGGACCTGCTTCCCATGGACTGAAAAGGAGGAAGCTAAAACTTGTTTGATGGCTTTCAATCTATTATGCGAAAGAATCACATCTAACAGACTCTGCACCTGAATAGGGGTCTCATCAACACCTCCTGCAAAGAAGTTATTAGTGGAGCAAATTCAAGACTTTGCAGCCACAAAGACAATTCTGTGCACAGGGTTTTCCAACCAGCCTGCAGGGAGGCTGCTAGACACTTTGGAGAGTTTTGCTTGGTTTGAGACGTCAGGGATTTAAATCAATTTGTGCAGCTTTCTCACCAGACAAAAGTTCTCCCATGTTCCAACAAAGTAGTCTGTATGCACCAGAGAACCAGGTTTCAATTACTTTGCTCGCTGCACTCTAAATGAGCAAGCTTTAAACAGACCCTGCAGACACCAAAATTGCCCCCTCCCCAAAATAAACCTACCGTCGGAATGAAAACTGAAGGAATGAAAACCAGATTGGGGTCAGACTCATGAGATACATAATTAGCGAGCAATTCTCCTCTGTGGATGCGACTTCCAGCCCGGCCAACTTTTGCTTCTAGCTGCACCTAGGACAGTCCAGGTGAGTCCCATGTCACTGAATGCATCATTTGGCTTTGCGAATGTCTGCAATTTGTGCATGAAAAAGCAATAGCTCGGTGAGGCTTGGGAAGCCTGCATCTGAAGGGTTTTCTCGCTGTTTGCCTCATTAATTAGGAAGGAGGTAAAGGTAGAACTGTGTCCTTGGCAGCAAAACCTTGAATGTGTAGGGTCCCAAGCATCTTAGATGTGGGGCCTGGAAAGCATGGGGCCAAGCCTGAGCCCACTGGCAATGGACTGGGCACTCAGGCGGCGAGAATTGTGAGTGTCTCAGTCTCTCTTTGTGTGGGACGCGCAGTTCTTTGGTAGGATGATGATGATAATAATGGTCATAGGAAACAGGAGTTGGGCTTATAGCATGGGAAGGGGATCTGCGGATGGGGAGATGAGGGAAAGAAGAGGAGAATGGGAAGGAAAAAGGACCAAGATACAATATGTATGTGTACCAATATCCCACAATAAATGTATTCATTATATATCGCAAATATCATTATATATTGCAAATATATACTGTACTGATAAGACATTTTGGAAATAATAATTGTGATAAGTGTTCAATCTATCTGAGGTGCTAGGACTTTCTAGTTTTGATTACAATTGCAAATGACAGTCCTGAGTACCATAATTCTGAAAGATGAAAACCTCTGAAGGTTAAAATCCCCAAAATCATCATCCTGAGAGGGTAGAATCCTTGACTTTAGAATCCTGAAAACCAAAATCCTGTAAATGGCAATTTACACTGGGGATGGCTTGGGGGAGAGAGAGCGAGCTGAATTCTAGAGAAGGGATTAGGTGGTTTTAGGTAGACACAGCAGAGTCACATTGTGTTAGTACAAACACCTGGAGATCTGGTAAAGCTTATTTTGGGTGTATCGGTAGGGCATTTGCCGGGCAAGTGCAATAACAAGAACTTCAAATGGGTGCCATGTACTTCCTCAAGTTATAGCTCACCATTTCTCTGCAAACACAAGAGCAGTGAGTGTTTTGACGATCACAGAAATGAAGACGCAGGCAAAAAATTCAAGCAATCGTCCGTGCCAAATTACACAACCTTGTACTGTGCCTCGTGCCCTGCTTGCCTTCAAAAAATGCCTTCTTCGGGGAATAAAAAGAATTCGAGAAACTTTACTTTGATGAACGGAGAGCACTTTCAAAACTGTCCCAGTGAGGTGTTTTCATTCAAATATATACAATTTAAGCTCCCGTTAGAACTGGAAATTGTAGAACTTTTCTGGCCATTTATATATTAACAATTCAAAAACGCGGAGTACTTGATAAATATTCATTCGATGATTTGGTGAACTGGGCAGAAGAAAATGGATTTCAATCGAATCTCCAACCTATAATGACAGATTTGGAATTAGGTGCAATCAAGGCTTCTAAAAGTGAATGTCAGTGTGTTACTAGGCAAGTTTAGTTTTTTTTTTTTCTTTCCATTCAGCCCAATATATTTGGCAGAAAATTTGGGTGAG
>PVJO010010517.1:17283-63946 GCA_004026905.1 Hystrix cristata
GATTCCCAGCACCAAAAAAAAAAAAAAAAAAAAGATCGTGTGTGCAGGAGGCTTCACAGACGCTTGCTCTTGGGTTACTGCTCCATCCCCAGCATTGTTTCCTCCGGGTGGGTGGTGTGTAAATGAGCGTGTGCAGAATGGGTTTCTGGGTGCTCCAACCGGCTCAGAAGCAACATAGAAGATGGAACGTGTGGTAGAGAATGATCAGGCCAATGTTCACTACGTCAGAAGAATGTCAGACAGAGAAACATCAGGTAGAAAACAAACATGAGTGTATCCTTTTTATTCAGCATAAAAATCACCTTTAAGTGAAAAAAATGGTAACACATGGAGGTTGTCAAATTATATGACAGAAGGACAAAACAACTCTCCTTTTGCTGATTGTCATTGCTAATTCAACTGTATGCCGAACAAACCTGCAACTTAGTAGGCCATCCCCAGATTGGTGGGAAACACGAAACGCTCACATGTGTGACTGGGTTTTCCAAATACAAACATTGCTTCATTTCTCTCTGACAAGGCGTTGTGGAGCCAGGTGGCGATGCATGCCTGTAATTATAGCACTTGTGAGGCGGAGGCAGGAGGGTTGGGAGTTCAAGGCCAGGCTGGACAACTTAGTGACTTAGCAGGACCTTGTCTCACAACACACACACAGATACATACACATGCACACACTCTCTGTCTCTCTCACACACACGCGCATGCACACACACACACACACACACACACACACAAACAGAACCCACAAAACAACCAAACTAAATGAATTATGCTCCATAAAGGCTTGTAATTTGTCCTAAGGGGCATTAAAATTCTTGCCGGCTAGGAATGGGTTACTTGAGTTAATCAAGAAAAATGTTAGTTTTTAAAAAGTGATCTTTAAATCTTTATAAATCTTCAAATTAATATAGAAAAGGCTTCGTTGTGTAGAATAATGACATGTAGAACACAGGACAGAAAATAAAAATGGTGGATTAGCATACAGGAGAGAAAAATGTTGGTTCTCACAAACAGTGGCAGTCTCTTGCCAGGACTCATCTCTCCTCCTGACTTCTCACAATTCCCTGGTGCCTTCAGAACTGCACCGCTCACAGTGCCACCCACCGCTCAGAGTAGTCTGCATTATTTATGTCCCACATGTACCTGATTCTTCAGAGGCATGATGAGGCTGCAGAGTCTAACAATTAGTGTTTTAACCTCACTGTGTTCCCCAAACCGTCCAATAGAGGGTTCAGCTCATAATGGACCTTGCACAATAAGTCCATACATCTCACTGGCAATCATTTCTATGGGTAGACTTTTAGTCTAATAACATCGACCATATCAATATTCCGCATCTGTCTTAAACCTTGCTAAAATAGTGTTTTGCCATTATGCAGAGTGGTGAGGCCAACCTGTCAGGTGATGCCGGCCAGACAGCCATCAAATATTCAGTTTGTCACTCAGGTCTGCGGAAGAGAGGGCACACCGAACCCTTTGGGACTGCACGGGAAGCACCAGGCTTGGACGGGAGACAGAGCGGGTGGTGGAAAACGTGGGCAAGAGCCTCTACCATGAGTCTGAAGAGAAGATTTTCAAATATTTCCAACTCAAAGATATAATGTGTTTAAGGTGATGATATGCTAACAGCTATTATGCGTTGTGTACGTGTGTGGAAATACCACACTGCACCCTGTAAATGCATACAACTGTTATTAAACTACCCAAATGTGAAGCCGGGGGGACGGCAGGAGGAGGGCCAGGTTGGAGGTGCCGGGGAGGGTATAAAAAAACTCAAAACAGAATTTATTATGGTTTCCAAGGGAAGGGAGGGGTGAAGCGAGTTGGCAGGGTTAGGACTGGCACTGGCTGGTTCGGATGACTTCAGGGGTTTAGGGGTGCAGGAACTGTACCCGGCTGTTTGGATCCTGGCCCTGGGTGGTTGGGGCAAGGGAACAGTGTCCTGCCAGGAGGGCCCGTGAGGCTGCACGGAGGAGGCTGAACTGGGTTCTGGGCGGGTGAGCTGGTTGCACACGAAAGACGCACTTGGACCTGCGTCCTTTATATCTCCAGGAACCAGTTACCCTGGCAAGGGTAGACCTTCCAGGGTCAGCAACGCCGGAGATGTCCAAGCATCACGGTGAGAAGAAGTACTTAACACACACAGGGGAGCGAGCACCAGGGCACGCAGCCCGGCAAGGCCTCCGAAGTGTTGCTGCCTCAGCTAGATAGGTATTAATTTCTGAATTAGGGTTATCAACCTAAAGAGCCTGGTTCCCAAGGACCACAAAGGGGCACGGTGGTGTTTAATGGTGGTGACCTGGAGCAGTGACAGAACAGGGTGCTGGCACTTGGTGAGAAGAAGGGGGCACAGTGCACTGTTTCTTCTGATGAATGGAAAAAATATGTTATGAATGTGTAAAAAATACCTATCCACAAAATTTCATTTAGGTAAAAAAAATACATACTCTATACATCACCATGCCGATATAGGTTCTTATAGATTGAAATTTATTGCCTTACATTAAAATAAACTTTTGAAAGGAAAAAAAATGTTAGCAAGGCTTGGCATCAGCGGCAAACAGCCGTGCCAGTGTCCCAGCCAGACACATGTTGAGAACAGAAAAGCGATTTGGAGAGATCATGCTAAAAAATGCAAAGGGACATAGGTACACGGCCACCGCCCAGAGGGAACGGGGTTGGCGGTCCCAAAAAGCGATCTCAAAATGTCACAGGCACTTGCAAGTCAGAGGGGACATCCCTTCTGAGGGCCGGACAGGGGCTATGAGGAGGGGACGGAGGGTGAGGTCTGGTGTGAGCAGGGTCACCTGGAGTCACGTCGCCATCAGCACAGAGGTGAGGGGACAAGGCGGTACCAGGGAAATACCCCAAATCGTGTCTTACTGGGGCTGCCCAACTCCAGGGTCTGTCATCTTCTAGAAGCCTAAATTATGTATTGGAATCATCCTAGCAAGTCCATCAAGTCCAAGAACCTGCGGACTTCCCGCAGAGTAGCGTTCAGAAAATATTTATCCAGTTAATTCAATATCATTGAAAAAACAATCTTGACCGGGCCTGAGAAACGGTGTCACTCATCCCCAACACACACGGGGCACCTTTACAATGAATGTTGGCAAATTCAGGGCGGTCCGTGCCTCCGTATGACATGAGTCGGCCCCTACCGCCCCCTTGTGGTCAGAAATGGAAATGTTTTCATTCTGAGAGTTGATTATGTAATACTTGACCTAACTACAGATTCTTTCCGTTGTCTGCTTTTGATAAGGTCTTTCTTTCTTTCTTTTTGTTTTGTTTCTCTTTACGTGTCTGCAAGAATTTTTATTAACTGAAATGAAATCCCAAATCTTTCTTCCTGACCAACTAATTTATGCTTCTACTCCACTAACAGAACTACTGGAAAGACAAATTCCAGTGTGATGCATTGCTACAAAATAATGCTTTTCTTTCTGCAGGGTGTCATGAATGACTGATGCGTTTCCGGGGACTGGAGACGGAGCGCGGCCAACAGAACATGGCGGTCAAAGACATTTCCTGGGTGCAACATGCTGAGAAACTGGGGGCCTCATCTTGCTTATGGAACACAGGTTTTATGGACAAAGCCAATCAACTATGTATATTTGTGAGTTTTTTTGTATTGTTTTACCAAAAAATGACACTTTGTGTTCTTTAACTACAAGCTCAAGTTCAAAATTTAAGCTTGAAATGATATCTACCTTGTCAGTCTCCAAATCCTCTCCCGTTCAGCTGAAGAGGACTTGAAATGAATGAAATTTAAACTCTGAAACTCTATCACCACTTGGAGGCAGTAGTGACCATTTCATTAAAAAACACTGTCATTGTTAATAAAGTGTCTAGTTTTCACTTGCAGGGGCAATGTAGCGGCAGGATCAGGAGACCCATTTTTTCTTCAAGGTTTTATCTTCC
This sequence comes from Hystrix cristata, assembly GCA_004026905.1. Taxonomy (NCBI): domain Eukaryota; kingdom Metazoa; phylum Chordata; class Mammalia; order Rodentia; family Hystricidae; genus Hystrix; species Hystrix cristata. Next base: position 21,205 of record PVJO010010517.1, read on the forward strand.
CATCTGGTATTATTGCGCGTTGTGTGGTGGGAAGTTGTGATTTAAAAAAATACTTAAAATTAATATGATTATATGCAGTCAGACAAACAAAATGATCTATAAAATGCTGAAAGTTATAAAAAAAACAAATTTCTTGCCAAGTATTCAGTCTTTTTTTTTTTTTAACAAAAAGCATGCTTTGCTTTTTACAACCTCGAGAATGCTATTCATGTCAGACAAATAATATCTTTATTATGAGTCATAATTCTTGGTACTGTTTAACAGTGGAAAACTATCAATAACTTTAAATTAATAGCATAGATCTCTTTCCAGCTTCAACAAGAACATGATTTTGGAACTTCAAATCACTAACTTTCTCAGGATGTGGTGACAACACGGTAATTTCACCGGCTCTACCTTTCTTCTTTAGAAACTTTGTGTGTGGGTGTGATTAGCATTTTGATATTTTCTAAAAAACATTTCAGAAGTAGGCTTTCTGTATTGTTCTGTCACAAACTTGTGTTGACCAAATCTCCAACTTGTATTAGTGAGGTCATGAGTAACGACCACTCACACTCCGAATTAATCTGGAAAATAGCAAAACAATGCAGTTTTGAAGTGGACTTCGACTTTATTAGATGGGGCAAAACCTACCAGCACTCAGTATTTACAATTCTCCTTTGATCTTCCTCAATGGCTGCAGAAATTCCTTTACTGGCCGGACCCCTCCTCACCCGTGCCCGCCCTGCCCCCTAGTGGCCACAGAGGCAAACTTCGGGCTAGCTGGGAAAAAGGTTGATCCCCATGAACAAAAAATTCTAGGGAGCGGGGTTTGGGTTGACGCTAAGAAGGAGTCTGAAGATTTGACTTGTAAGAATTTCCTATGTAGCATGCGGAAGCAGGAGAAGGGGCTTTTGAGAATGTTTCGGGTGAATTATGGTTTTGACGCTCTTTGCTGATCTGACGGTGATTCCGCCAAGCTCGTATCTTCCTTTTAATTGCTATGGGGATTTGAACTGTGCTTCTTTAAACATAACTTCAGAGACAGACCTGTAAGTAATGTGATACCCTTACGCGAATTCACCGAGTACTCTTTCCATATTTATTTGTGGTGGAAATTTTAAGTTGTTGTTCGTTAGGAAATCTCTGCTACCGTTATCTGAGACAGAGTCTCACTATGTTGGCTGGCTTTAAACTCGCTGTGTAGCTGGCTGGCCTCACACTCACACAGTCTCCTGCATCAGCCTTCTGATTGCTGAGATCACGGGTGTGTGGCGCCATGTCCAGCTTGGAAACAATAATTTTTGAGATAATAATTTGTTAAGCAGTTTAAAAAAAATCAAACATTTTAGCATGTATTCTCTGCCTGTCATGTGCTTAGGGTAGCTGATTATCATATAGTATGACAGGGATTTTTACTTACTCTATTAATCCTTGCATAAAATTTGTGAATCATTTAATGTGACCTCTTGATTTTAGTAATTTTTTTGTAATTTTGAAATTAATGTTTCTAAGAGAAGTACAAAATATTATAAAGAAAGGCATTCATAATCTGAGATGATTGTTACTAAAACCTTGATTTACATTTTTTTTTCTGTGACTAAATATGTTTTTCAATATAGCTTTCAAAATTGTGGTTTACAAAGGTAGTATAAAAATTGTACTCTGTTCAAAGGAGAAGCTAAATTCATAAAACGAATCTGATAATTATTAAATGTCTGTATTCTTATTTACGCAACTGTGAAGAGCCTTGCATAGAATACTCTAGGACAGAAATCTTTTTGCCCATTTTTGTTTTTTAAGGGTAGCATTTTTTTCATTTAGGATGAAGTTTGGTTATTTTAAATAGCAGATAGATTTTTTTTGCTTCCCACATCAAACAGAAATAGAGAATCCAGCTGTGTACAATCCGAGCCCAGTTCCAGCTTTTCACACCATCCCTGCTTAGGCCCGGTCCTCAACTCTCACACCCACACTCCAGATCGCTGGGCTGGTGTGGGGAAGGATGGGGCTCAGCTTCCCTGTGCAAGCGCGAAGAGCAGCAAGGATGGGAATGATAAACGTGAAATAAGTCTTGGGACTGGGGGCTCCTTCAGCCTTCTACTGCCCGTGTCGATAGGCCAGAGTAAACCAGCTGGCCTTCAGCTTTGTGAAAATACTCCAGAAAGACCTCAGTATGCTTTTAGTGCTTGTGTTTTGACCTCCTAATCAAGCATGCTTCCTAGATGCGTGCCTTTCTGTCCCAGCTGTGGTCATAAGCCGAGTGTGTTTCTACTTTAATTGTGGACATCTGAGGACCTCCAGCCTCCGGGCCGCAGCATAACACCAGGTGAGGTTGATCTTGCCAAATTCCGAACCATCATGACGGAGAAGATGGGGCCACCCACAACATGTTCGGTGGCTCTTATGCAGGATCTTGCAGTAGAGCTGGGAATAAAATACCCCGACCTGTTCCTAGCAGCTGAGGATGGCAGTGCCCTGATCTAAGCAAAAACTGGCTTTTATGGTGAGTATTCATATACATAAAAAGTATTTCTGTAAGTGGGTGAATCGCTAGAGAAGGTGACTGATCACCGACAGAGTGGTCCAGCGTAGCCTGTGTCCACCTCCAACCTTGCCACGTGACGATAGCTTCCTATCGTCACTCGAGCCACGCACGAGTGAGGGCTTCGTCCATTTCTAAGTATCGCCTACCGGCGTTGCCTTTCAAATGGGTTTTCGCTATTGCACCTGGAGTTGTGAAGCCAATCATAATGTAGGTTGGCCAAGAAAATCAAAGAACAGCCCTCATTTTGATAGATGTAATTTTATAATTTCAGAACTGCCTTTTTTCTCCTTTCTATAACCTGTAGTAATTAACTATGTTATGCAGATTACGCGTAATTAATGTATTGTGATTTGGGGGCGTATGAGACAAAACACCTGTCGTTCACTTTAAGTGGAGAGGCATAAAACTTCTAATCAGATCTTTCCAGAGACTAATCTCAGATGCACTTTAGGGAGAAATTGCCATAATATTAAATGTTTCCAAGGTGAACAAGTGTTAAGAAGCGTGCCGTTTCTAGCGCCCATAGCTTTGCGATAACCTCACTCTCTTTTCAGATCAAATCTTTGGTTTATTGTCTCAGTTTACGAAGACAAGAACGTGTTTATACTTCTTGCTCTCATATTGACTTTTTCTTCCATCTTGACAAAAATCATTTAATTTTTCAATTTCTAGATCATTGTATGAAAGAGGTCAAAGACGACTTAGAAGAATTGCATCATTCTGGTATTTGAATTACCAGAATTAAATATGAAAAAATCTTGTTTAACTTTTTTCTATGTCTTAGAATCCCTTGAAGTCAAGTAATTGAAATTCTCTGGCTGCACACAATATTGAATGCCCAGAAATGTGGAGACAGGCTTCTGGTATCATCATAAGGCTGAAAAACCTCCAAAGTGTTATAAACTGACTAACGACTAAAGGGAAGTAAAGGTTTGCACATGAGAATTTAGATGAGATTTAGGTCCTGAAAACTTAACATGCACTTGAATTTTCCAGTATACCAGCATTTGCTTAAACAAATGCTTCTCACCTGGAGCTAACTTAACTGAAGTCCAGAACTACCAATAAATGTTGATCGCTCCCCACTGTCGCACAGTAGATGCTTAGCAGACATTTTCTCACTGGGTTTGGGTGGAGAGGAGAGCAAGAGGTGTGGATTCCACAGCAGGAAGATCAGTGAGAGCAGGAGAGAGAAGCTGTCTGTCTTCTCTTCTTAGGGCTTTGGCCCCACCCGTGTGGTGAACACGGAACTCTCCCTGCCTGATCAAGGAGGCTTGGGACAGTGACCCGAGGTGTACTTTTTCTCCAAGGAGTCACTAATGAGCTGTAGATGTGAAGGCAGGTTTTGGTCCTCAGCTTGGGTCATCATCTGTAGTTTAACAGCTGCTAAATGAGAAGAAACAAATTTAACTAAGATTAGGTACATGTGGTCTAAATAGTGAGCCTATACGAAGCATTAATAAAGGTCCCACCAGGGGAAGTAACCAGGATCCCCAGTTTTAGATTTTTGGTCAGGATCTCCACGGCTCAGACAGGTCCTGGCAGCTCCTAGAAGGATAGTCAGGTAGCTTTTGTGCTACATCTCTCTCTATTCCAGGCTGGTGGATATAGAAGCAACATTTTTCTTCTAGAAACCAACATAATCCACCTTTTTCAGTAGTCAGGAGGTCTAGTCTCCTACAGTTTTGTAGAACTACCTCTCCCAGTGAATCTGTTTGATTCTGGAGGTGATTTTTTTCTAGGCTGTCTATTAGGTCCTTAGATAACTTTTGGTACTAGGAGAGGGATTCAATTAGTCCTACTACTCCAGTGTCTATTCCAGTTGCTGTGCCCAGACCCACTGGGAGAATGAGTTTTACGGCTCACTTGGTTCTCGTTCTGGTGGCTAACAGAGTGGAAGGGGCTGGGTAACAGGTGCTCTATTGATCTCCAGGGCCAGAAAAACAAGGGTGCATGTTCTAGTTTGCTGGAAGACATAACTAGGAATTAGTGCCACACCGGAAGAAAAGTCCCTGAATCTCAAGACAGAAATTATTTTCAAGGGTAAACTATGGGTGAGCTGATTGTTTTCACTTTCCCAGACAAATAAAGTCCCTGCCAATGTAACTCCAGTCAAAGGCTGTAAGGACCCCTAAGAAGTATCTGAAGTAACTCTGGTAGTTCTTTTTTTCCCAATGTATAAATTTTCTTTTGGTGTCCCCTAACAATGCTTCAGTTGAGTTTTCCTAACTGGCACCAGCACAGTCACCGGTCATGGGCTGAGTGCAATCTTCTCATGAGAATATAGAAACACAAGTAGAGGGTCTCCCTTGGGAATATCCTGAACACACACACACACACACACACACACACACACACACACACCATTTCCCAACTCTGTGTTCAGAGATGGCTTCCACAAGAGGCTTTTAAAGGATGCGCTTGGTTTACTTAGATACTGGCACATTCCAGCGAAGGCTTTATCTTTAGGGTTTGTTTTCAAAGGGAGGCTTTCACGTGCTTAAATCTTGACTTTGGCCCTAGTCTTGAGTGCTGTTTATACAGGGGGGCACCTGGGACTAAGCAATGTGTGGATGGATATTGATCCCCAAATGGGCGGTTTTGTGGAAGAAACCCGAGTAAGACTATTAGGACCTGAGGAGGGTGGCAGCAGTCCCCTTGAGGTGGCCGTGGCCCTTTCATTGACCTGAAAATCATACAGGGTATCTAAGGACACTAACTGGAAGAGACACCCCCTTGATAGTTGGGGTGGTAGCCCTGAGTGGAGTAGGAACGGGCACAGTGGTATATGGGCTGGAAGTCAAGGAAAGACACAGCCAACATTCCCTGGCTAAGTTGGAGTTAGTAGTATTTAATGAGATGGGTTCGATTTAAGGTTCTCTGTAAGTAATCACTGCACGTTATCTCTCCTAGCAGCAATCCTTTGAGCCACCAAAGAGAATCCTAAGAAAAATAAGAATAAGCCAGAAGGGGTCATTTTATAACTTGGGGCAAGGATCTCAAGAGTGAGTCGTGGCAAGGAAGAGAGCAACAAAGCTAACTATGCAAGAAGAGACTCTACTTCCAAGGCGGGGGCTGAATTCCCCTTTTTACTTGGTGGAAACAGAATGGCTTACTTTTCTGGCTCAGGAGATTGGCTGGTGTTTTCTGAAAAGAAACTTGAGGCCGCGCACTGGTTCACAGGTGTGTGAGATGTGTGAGCTCCTGCTTTTCTGGTGGCTCAGGTGATTTGGGTTTTACCCTGGAGGGGTGAATCCAACTAGCCATTGCCTGCGCCTCCACAGCAGAAGGCGTGCTTGACAGGGCTGCGGAAGGGCCTTTCCGTCTGGGGGTAGGTTGGTCCTGGAGCAGCGCCCCCACCCAGGTCCTGATTAGAACTTGAGCGGTAGGGCAGACCTTGAGCTGACAGTCGTGTTCAGTCCCCGAGAACAGAAGAATCTTCTTTCCACATTCATGGAGGTCATGTCTAAGGGTTCCCAGGTGGGTGATCTGTTGGAGGAGCCGGGAAGTCTCCATGCCAGTGAGTAGGTCAGCTGTCAGGAAGTATCGCCCAGAAAGCATCTCAGAGGAGCTGAGATTAAGTTTGGATTTGCGGATGCACACAGCCTCTTTAAGGCTATTGGGAGGAAATTTAGCCACTTATGGTAGGTTTCCTGGCACAGCGTGGCTAAGGTTCACTTGAAGTTTTGGTTGACTGGGCAACCTTCCCTGAGGATTGGGGCCTCCAGGTAGGATGGCAATAATATTTGATTCCCAGAGCTTTATCAAGAGCCTTGTCTGTTAGGGTCAGCCTGGCCTTAGCCTGCCTTTTCTCCTTACTCAACTTCTGTATGCCCTCTTCTTCATCGTAGTTGTTAAAGACCACGTAAACCACATTGACCAATTGACACATCGCAGCTTGTGGGCCCCGTGGGAGTTTTTGGAGCATCCTCCTATGTCTGGAGCTGACTGAATACTAAAATACTAGAATAGTTTGGCCCTCTTTAGACTCTGGGTTTAAATTAGTATATTTGTAGAGTGCCTCTTCAAGTTGGAGAGTGGCTGGATTTTCTTTTTTTTTCTTTCTTTTTTTAGTTCTGGGGACTGAACTCAGGGCCTTCTGCTTGCGAAGGCAGGTAGTCTAACCACTGAGCTAAATCCCCAGCCCTTGGATTTTCATCAGAGCCCTGTACTTCTGAGCTTTTTGTGTCACAGGCTTCAGCATTCCATTGCACAGACCTGCTAAAATGGCCTGGAGCTATGACGTCTATTTGGTTTTCCATCTCTCATGTTAAAATCCCACTCAGGCCCTTCTTAAAGCCTAAAGAACTCCTCACTCTACTGATTTTCACTGGGTGTGGCCACAAAGACCTCGCCACTGGCCTGTCTTGCAGCTCTTCTAATCCCTTCTCTTTTTCCTGCTGTGCAGTGAGAAACCAGGATGAACTGGACATGCCACCAGGTCGGATCAAAAGCCACCGTCGGGGCATGGAATCCTTCAGAAGGTTCTCGGGGTCCTCAGAGAATTAACCCAGTTTCTCTTTGCACTGATGAATATCCATGACGAAAAGAGGGACCAGAATTCAGACGGTACCCGCTGTATCTGCCACTTCTTGAAGGTCTAGGATGCTGGGACGTTTAGATGTTGAGTTCCTTGAGTCTGGAGCCTTATGATAGACAGAACCGGACCCAGCTTGCGGTGGACAGTGCAGGTCGGTGAGGAGGTAGCCTGTGGGGGGAGGCTGACAAAAGAAGGTCCTCGGTAGCATCCGTTCCTGAAGAGGGATTAATGCTACAGCAGAGTTAGCAAAGATCAGGCTTTTTGTAGTGGGCCATAAAAGCATGGACAGAAGGCACCTCCGGCCATTTTTCCTGTTTCTTACAAAAAAGAGCTAATTGGCAATACGGCATTATACTTCAGGCAGCTGTTAGAGGGCCATATTTCCTGATCCCAACTTGGTACATAGGTCATGTCTCCTTACACAGGAATATAAGATGCTATTTCTGGAGGATCCAGGAGTTGAATTTATCAGTGTCCGAGAAGACGTCCAAGCAGGGAGTCAGGTAGAATGAATAAGGCATCTCCCGTGATGGGTCTTATGGGCAGGAGGAGTGAGCATTAGGTTATGGGAATGTTACGGATCATTCCCTGAGTTAGTTCCCGACCTGTTTGGCCCCAGGGCAGCCCCTGGTAAAGCTGAGCTCCTTGAGATTCAGATGCCAGACGTCTCTGGCCTTTAGTGAGGACTGGTCCCTCTTCCTCTGGACTTTCAGATCTTCCCCTTTGGCCATAGCTCGTCTCCTGTCGGCTGGGTGCCTCTAGCCAAGTGTAAAATCACTTAACAGCATGGTATGCCTGTCTAAGGAGAGTCGGAAGCGCTTCCCTCTTGAGAGACCTCAATAAAAGCCTGGTACATTTTCCTGCATAGGTGTCTCCTGGGGACCCTGGATCACAGAGGTGAGTAATTTGACCAAAGATCTTCAGTCATGATCCACTATCCAGGGGAGTGGGGCTTCTGGGCTCTTGCCCCAACCACTGCAAGTAGGGCAAGTGGAGCTTGCTGGCTTGAAAAGAGCTGAAGAAAGTTTAATGGGCGAGGAACCTGGTAGGTGGCAGTATAGCAACTGGAAATAGGGAAAGAGACCAAACCAACTAAAGTGGGGGGCGGGGGGCTGAGCCACCATTGATCTGGGAGAGGTGGGATTCTGCACCCTGCTGCTGCCAGTAGCCCAGGCAGGACCTAACTTTAAAACTTCAGCTCTTGCATAGTCCCTCCGCCCTCTCCAGCCTCTTCCTCTGTCCCCAAATCCCCCGCAGTTCCACTAAACCACATCACAGAAGCCTGTGAGTTTCCTGGCAGATGAAAGCTTTGCAGTGAAAGAGCTTGGAGCTTTAAGAAAGGATGAAAGGATGCTGCCCATTTGATTTTGGGAAGTGAGGGATGGGGAAGGTGAGAGGAGATGGAAAGAGCAGTCTAAAGGGCCTCCCTTAGGCTAAAGCGTTTAGGACCCCCAAGTGTGGAGACTGCTTTCTCTGGCATGATTTGGAGGCAGGTTTTCTCTGCTGTGTCTCAGGATGGGGCTTGCCCATGGTGGTTTCATGAGAAAGTCTGCTCAAGACACTGTACGGGGGCCTCCTCTTTATTTGTGTCTTCCTGGGTGAGCAAGGTTTGCAGAGTCCCATTTAAGCCAGGGACGGGGTGCGATGCTAACCTAAAAGAATACCTAGTGAGGCTGCTACGCATCCTGGAGGGAGCGCCTCCAACCTGTCCTCCCATTTCTGGTTAGAGGGGCAAGAGCTTCTTGATCTTTGGTCCTTTTATATTTAAGCACCCATTTTTCTAGGGGCTTAAGAGACTCCAGCTTCACGGGTGTGTGGCAACAGGAAGGTCAGACAAACGTAAACCTGAATGATTCAGGAAAGGTTTCTTGTTCCTGAAGGAGCCAAAAGCGCTCTGTTCCATGACCTGGTTATCCTCTTTTGGGAGATTTCCAGTGATAGGCACCCTAATGGCCTTTAATTGTGTGACCTGTGCTGGTGATGAGCTACCAAAGCCACAAAAATGGGAAAGAGAAGAGAAGAAATATAAAATCTCCCTGACAGTGGCCCGACCTCCTGGCGAGGCTTGCCAAGATCTTACCATGAGTGATGGCCCTGGATGGGTTCCTAGATTCTCGTGTGTGGTAAACAGACTGGATATGGCACACAATGGTAAGGAAAAGCTGCAAAGTTTAATTCGGTGACATTATGTTCACAGCGAGTAGGCTCATGCTGGTGAACGAAAAATGGCATGAGTGCTGAGGGCACTGGGTTTAGGGATTTAAAATGTCACGCCAGGTCCAGAGCACCTCTCACTGGGTCTTCCAGAGTGTGATTGACAACACAGCTGACAAGGTGCTGAATCATGTCAGCTGTGTCTATTGCACATGTCTTTTCCCATAATTCACTCTGTTATAATTGGATGTATGAGACTCAGTCCATATGCATGAACCTTCGATGAGCCCCAGGGGGAGAAAGGTTACTGTTGGTCCTGCAGGAGGGTCTGGCCTACATGTGTCCTGGTTTTGAATTTTGGAGTTTTCCAGGGCAGGCTCAGGAATCTTTTTATTTTTCCTATCTCTGCCTCTGGGTAGTAGGTGTTGGGACAAAGTTTAGGGGGTTGGCCTTGGGGTGTTGCCCAGCTTCAGGGGACTGGAGGGGAGTGGCCCCATAGCTCCAATGGAACTATCCGTATTATTAGGATCAGGATAAGAAGGAAGAAAAGAAAAGTAGTTTCTTAACATATCAAATGCTAAAGAAAGGTCAAAGAAAAATGTCTGCAATTGTCTATGGCCTTGCTTGGAAAATGAGAAATTTGTAGCCATGAAAGGATCTGAGACCTAGAAATTTCATGTTCAGACTTAGTGAATCAACCCTCATACTTTTCTTTCTTTCTTGATTTACCAAGGAGTTATTTGAGTAATAAAATTCACCGGTGTGGCAGAGGGGAACAGAAGGGGCCCAGAAGGCCATTTCTTGCAAGTTTTCTAAGTAGCAAAGTTCATCTGATGTTTACCAAGGTTCAAATGGAAGGATGGTTCTTTATCTGGGTAGAAAAGGAGGTTGTTATTGGGTGTCATCAAATAACCTGGTTGCAGAGGGATTTTATATTAAGTTAGAAGCAACTTTAAAACCAACAGGACTTATGAAAATGGTCTAAAACAGGAAACAAACAAACCCCAACACACTAGAAGATCATTCTTACAGCACTTCCTGTGTTGTTCTGATGAATCACTCTGGCATCTAACACAATAGAATCATCACAGGCTGCCTTCCTTTTAATCAGATGAAGTTCAAGTTTAGCATTAATGTACTTTTCAAACAATGTTGCAGACAATTAACCTTCTGCCCTTAGCAACAGGAGATAACATTTCATGAGAAAGTCAGAGACCACCATGGAGACAGAAGGCAGATGTACTCCTGGGCCTTAACTCTGGACCTGTTACTCATTAAAAGTATGGTCTGTGCTCTTCTTTTTCCCTCTTTCCCCAATCTCATAGACCTTGAAAACCAAATTCATCGTTAAAGTCAGAATGTCCTTGTTAGCATGTCTTCAAGAATAAACTAGATGAGAAAATAAAACTGCTGGGAACCATCACAGAAGGATAGAGGACAAACAGTCTCCTGAGCTTAAGATAGTGTGACACTACCATGACTTCTCCAGGGGACGGTGTGAAGCCACTATGGACTCTCCTGAGGAAAATGACTTATTTGCTCCTGTCTAAGCAAAGGTGTTTAAGAATATGTCACAGATTGAAGGACAAGATTTATTTCGAAGACCTACAGCTTTGAATCCTGACATTTATTTATTTCGTTTTAGCAAAAGCTGTTTTCCTCAATATTCAGAGGCTTGCTAAAAACGTTTCTGTTGCTGCATTTGTTATTCAGAGGGTTAAACCTCTTACTGACAACAATTCGAAGGTCTCCTGACTTAGAATGTTTTTCAATTTTGTATTCCAAAGAAGCATGTAGTAATGATCTTGTGCCTAATTAGAAGTGAAGCCATGTCTGTTCTTTAAAAATATATTTTTCTGCTGTGTTGCTATAGAAAGATGCTGTGAAGTGATTACCCTATTGCTAAAGCCCAATTTCTGGATGATCTCAAGTGAATGACTTTGGTCTTTTGGGAAGTGTTCTATGACCCCACATGACATGCAACCTTTAATTTGGAAGTTTATATTTAGGGCAGAAGGTTGCTTCTTTTCAAGTATAAAAATTTATCAGTAGAGCAAAGGATTAACAAAGTAATCCTGGAGATATTTTTAGCTTGGCAAAAATCAGAGTTCTGCTCTTTCTGTTGTTGAGTGTCTCTGTTACTCCCAGTGCCGTCACTCTTGGATACTTATTTTGTGTTTCCCATATGTAACTTCATTAACCTCCTTATTGACTTAGTGATTTGAGTATTATCTCCACTTTTATAGATGAGAAAACTGAGGCCTAGGGAAATGAAATAAGTTGGGCCATTCTTTATACGAATTCTACCTAGATGTCCAGAAAATGCAAACATTAGTGGCAATGAAAAATGATATTAGACATACTAATGGGGTACCAAGCAATCCTACCTTTCATATTTTTTGAGTTTTTAGGTTTTAAAGATGTTTAACATAAAAGAATCTGGAACTTTAACTCATTAAAGATAGTTTATTTTCAACCTATAAAACTAAAGCACATTTTGTATTGGAAATTCTAAGACTACATATTCTAAAATTCTAATATTCAGTTAACTTACTAATACTTTTTTTACAACTCTGTATTAGTTTCCTATTGCTAGTATAACAAATTAGCCCAGTCTTAGTGCCTTAGAACAACATAAATCAATTGTCTTAGAGTTCTGGAGGTTGCACATCAAAATGAGCCTCCCTTGGTTTAAACTAAGGTGTCAGTTGGGCCACGTTCTTCTCTGAGGGCTCCAGGAGGATCTATTTGTTTGCCTTTTCCAAGCAGTGTCAGACCAAGTCCCTCTTATGATGACATCTCTCTTTTACTGTCTCTTCTATTTCCCTCTTTCACTTCTAGAGACCTTTCGGCTATGCCCCCTACCCCTTAATCCAGGATAATCTTCCCATCAGCCTCGTTTCCATCTGAAATCTTACTTCATCTTCAACATGTATCTTAATGTATTTGTATTTTCCAGGGGTTAGGATATGGACATTTTAGGAGGCCAATTATACAGCTTAGCAGAGAACTCATTTCCATTTGCATCATCTTTCTTGTTTGTATTTCTGTCATTTCACCTTATGATCTCCTTGGAGTTTTAGGCCTGGTTTCTAAACCTGACTATATGTGGAAAAACTGCTTTTATGGAAACTGATATTTAATTAAATATTTAAGTGGATCAGGCTGATGTTTTTCTAGAAATTAAGCACATATGAAGAAAGAAATGCCAACTAAAGGCACCTTTTATTTTGATATTAAAAAATTCATGATTTATTTTTAAGTGGGAGAAATGAATTGGAAGGCAGTTAAAAACATAACTCAGAAAGTGAAATTATTACTTCTTGTTTGTAAAGATGGCCTTTGCCTCATCACCTCTGTAATATTTGTTAAATGCCTACTTTCAGCTAACTTGACTATTGATATTTTGGTCACCATGAAACAAATATGATTCTGACGTGGCTATGTAGAGGCAGCCGTTAGGCAAGCTGGTCTTAGACTGAAGAGTTGAACTTTCAGAATCAGGTTTCAGCAGTGATTTTAGATATCATCTACAGCTTTGAGGTGTCGCCCCCCTCCTCCCTTTCTTCCTCCTCCTTCCCATCTGAGATAGGATCTCAGCTGTTACCCAGGCTGACCGTGAGCTCCTGGGCTCGTGTGATCCTCCCACCCCATCCTGGAATGTGGTAGGGACCCAGTCAGTGATTTTTACTTGCTCAGCACCATTATTTCTCTTGGCTAGAAATTTGCAAGCTAGAGCTATGAAGTGTTAATGGTTTCTAGGAGCCCCTCGTCCCTTAGTCTAATAAGATGGTATTAGAGTCTATCATTTCCCTTTGCTCTCCTAAAGGACAAATAAAGGGAAAATCACTATGAAAGCAACACTAAGAGATCTTTTCTAAATGGAATGGAGGCCGTGAAGGAAGGAGGGCTGTGCAATCTCAAGCTGCTGTGGTGAACTCTGGTCACCTCCTTCCTTTCACTGGAGGGACCTGGAAAGACCACATAATCCTTTTGCCTAGAGACTCAAGATGCGTATCAAGAGGCCGTCAGACTCTTGCTTTATGGGTATTTTCACCTACTACATACACTGCTTCCTTTATCTTCTATTGCTCATACCACCCTCTTTTCCATCTTTAGAATTTCTCTTTGAACAATTTTCATGACATTGTGACATTAGGAGCTCTTTGTCCAGATAAGTTCCTAGTATCCTTGTCTCCTTCTGAAGACTCCTTTAGAGCTATCTGAACTCACATCTCCTGAATTGCGATTCCTAAAATCCCAAATAAAATTACTTTACTTTTACAGTTTCTGAGCTTGAATTTATCAACGCTAAATATTTTTTAATTCGGTGCTAACAATTTCTTACTTATATACAGTAAATTTAAAAGGATATTGTTCCCCCCGACTAACTTTCTGCAAAGGGGTTTGGCTCCTATTCCGAAGGTTCTTATGTCGTGTTTAGAGGCAGCAGGAGATCTTTGAAATCCCTGAAACTGAAGGCAAATATGAATATTCTTAAGTGTATTTCTCCGGAGAGAATGTCCAGAGGTATCATCAAATTTTAGGATTTAGACCTAGCAAAGTTTAAAAAAGTTCACAAAAGGCTGGCCATGAACTTTCCTTCTGTCTGTGCCATGACTCGGGGTGGGCGTGAGGGCAGATTTATCACTACAAAGTTCACTTTGGGACACCTTCTCCATGACCCACTCCCCAGACCACCTTTAACTGCAGAGGTGAGTCCCACTCCTGCTTTTAAGGTAAGAAATACAGAGAAGGAAGAAAGAGAAAGACTGAGGGATGGATGGAGAACAGAAAGTATTAAGTGGGTATTCTCTTACTGAGGGCTATGAAAATTAGGAGTAGATATGTAGGTTGTAGTCTTCTCCTTAGAAACTGAGTTGGTAAATAGGTATCTCCAGTCTTGAGAACCACTAGTTGTTTATTGTAGAGTCATCGTGAGTTTAATAATGAGTATGTCTTTTAACACATTTTGGAAATTCTATGTTTCCACGTTTTGCTCATCTTTTATATTAAAATGTTTAAAATTATTTCAAAACACACAATGGTTACTACATTCCAAAATGCAGCTGTTTCTTATTATCATTTACTTAAAACACTTTAGAAAGTGATCCTTCTTAAATGTGAAATTACAAATTTAATCTATCATCTTTAACCCAATCTGACTCTCTCTTACTCTGTATTTTAAATAATTCCCATATTTGGGATCCTTTCTGAAGAAAGTGCATAGGAATAATTTCATATAGCTAATGAGAAAAAAACACCATACTTATACTAAATCTGAGGAACAGACCCTCTCAACAACTACCCTCCAAAACTATAGTTTCAAAGGATCCAAAATGTATGAAACCATAATATCTACTTTCAGTCCCAACAAAATACACCTAGAAACTTTTGTATAAACAATGAAACTCATAATATCAAGTATCCTTGATATTATCCCCCTAGGATAATTCAAAGATAGATTTGGCAAATGCTGTGTAATTTGCATATTATTCACTTAGTTTGCATGCTTGGCATAGCCTTTCTCCCATTTTAAATAACTGAGTTAACTGAATATGAATTTTAGAAACTTTTTTATGGATATGCAAGATCCACATCTTGCCAGCAATACCTTCCCTTTAATTTATTCAGGAAGAGATTCTTGGCATCTTTTATTCATGTATCACTAATTTTATACCCACCAACCTTGTCTTTTGATTAAAAGGAGGTAGAAGTCTGCTTTATCACTGGGGCATTAGGTCTCCCATTCCAAGGCCAGGAACTCTCTACAAAGATCATGGTGCTCCAAGGCTTATTGGCCTGCCTCCAGTGATCTGGAAAACCATTCAGGGCTTATTTTTTAATGCTGATAGAATGGTTCTACCAGAAGGCCAAGGATAAACATTTTGATCTTCGGCCAATTTACTAGGCTTGTTAAAATAGTGAATTTGTCCAGAAATGAACACCAAGGCTCCCTGTGTACTTCGGTGTACTGTCCTTCAATAATGCTACTGATAACATTATTAAACTTAATTGTCAAAATGACCAGATTAAGAGACTCCTGGAGAAGTGACTGGATCATAGGGGTGCTATACTCATTAGTGGATTAATCTATGATAGTCACAGCTGTTAGGAAGTAGAGACAAATTGGAGGTGGGTCACTGGGAGTGAGCCTTGGAAGGGTGTATCTCTCTCTGGTGCGCTTTCCCTGGGCTCTGCTTCTTGGCCATCAGGAACTGAGCAGCTTCCTCTGTCATATTCTTCTGCTGTGTCGTCTCTGTCATGGAGCTAGCCTACCATGGGCTGAACCCTTTAAAACCATGAGCCAAAATAAACTCTTCTTTTAAATTGTGTCAGGTATTTTGTCTGAGCAAGGTTTTAGACGGTCTCTTCTCCTTATTAAACAGTCTTTGTGTAATTGCTCTATCATTGTCACAACATCTCCACATCAATTCCATTTGACAGATGAGAAACTCAGACTTCAGCAATGTCAGTAACTTGTCACATGTACAGTGGGGCAGGCTGCGATCTGAACTTGTCTGACCTCCAGCGTCCTAGCTATGCTTGCCCAGCTATCGTGGTCCATATTCTTACTGGTATGTGGCCTTTTGGTGACATTTGGAATTTCGTGATTAAAAATGTGAGCTGGACATTAAACATTCCCTCTAAGAGAATTATGAAAACTTAAGTACAGGGAGGAATTGCCAAAGAACAGAGCTAAATCTCCATGAGTAAGTGATATGAGCATTCAGAAAGTCACGAATAAATCTCTTTACACAGAAATGACAGAAACATTCAAACGACCAGGATTAAAGGACAGAACCAAGAAAGATACCCCAGAGTGCTTTCTTACAACATGCTGTTGTTTTTTAACCACCCAAAACAAGAATGGCAAGAAAATGCTCTCTTGGAGTTTTTGGTTTCTCATTTTTGACTAGGCCTGAGAATTGCACAGGAAGCTTTCTAAAAACGATCTCAATGCCCAGGCTCCATGCCAAAGGGTTAGTATTTATTACAATTTAGAATGTCTCTAGAAGGTATTATTTTTTGTTTTGTTTTGTTTTCCCCAGTGCCCTCTTGGGGGTAAGTAAACACTTCAAGCTCAAACAGACAATAGGAGCCTATATCTTTTTTGAGAATTAAGGAATCTACTAAAAAAGCATCTGTTATGCCTCCTGCCAGCAAGGTTTTCTATTATTTAATTTGCGTCTAGGGACCGTATGAGTTCAAACCCAGGATGGTGTCCAGCTAGTGATGGATAGGAAACTTATGGCTGCTACCAGTTTGCAGAAGGAGTAGGCAAAGTGAGAGAAGCCTTGGAGGGGTGATTGCAATCTGTAAAGTCCGTTTGCCTCTTCTGCTAGACTGTCAGCATTTGGAAGCCAAAGACTGTGGCTTGTTCATTTCTGTATCTGTAGTATTTGGGATAGTGTCTGCAGGCAAATAAAGATTCATGAACACTGCTGGAGTTGCTGAAGGATTGCCAGACCTGAGATGAGCACTGCCTGTGGCACATAAGGTTCAATGTCTGCTTAGTGATTCTTTGATTTGTAGCTTTATGTTTAGCATCACTTTTTCATAGTGAAGGAAAATTTAATAATTCAACTACAGTACACACTGTGGCACATAACTCATTTTCATGGATTTAGATACACCTGCAGAAATACAAGTATGCATAATAAAACACAGTATGGGTATATATAGATATATATAGTCATCATACAGGATGGGTGATGATCTTTTTTTTAACCTGCATTATTATGGAGTAGTTTGATTGCACAGCCCTATCAAATGTACAGATGAAACCATAAAAACGTAATTACAGAGAATGAACCTGACAGGAAAATAAGAGATATTTTAGTCTTCCTATGACACTTGGCACACATTAACACTTCCAAATATCTTGTGTTGGCTAGAGCTAGAAAATTTCTTGAGATTATAACTCAAGGACAGAAAATCCCAAATCTGTTCCCAAGACTATTTTTAATATTCTAGAACCAGATTTTGCCAGAACCCAACCCCTTCTCTGCTCTTCCTTCAGGGCTGGCACTTGCTCTCCATACCTCTCCTCTCCCAGCTGTCTTAGTCACTTTCTCTTCGCTGGAACGAAATACCTGATGCCCCCAACTTAAAGTTTCTTTTGGCTCACAATTTCAGAAGTTTCAGTCCATGGTTGGTAGTCTCCATTGCAGAAATGATGGGGTGGAAAGACCTGGATGGAGGAAGGGTGTCTCCATCACGGTGGACAGGAGGCAGAGGAGCTGGAGGGGAAGCGCCATCCTTCCAGGTTACACCCCCAGTGTCCCACTTCCATGTAGGCCTTCCACTAATGAGTGGAGTTACTACATGGTCCAATCACCTTTCCAAAGCCCCACTTCTGAGTTCATGAGAGTTTTGAGGAGCATTCAGGATCTAAACTGTAACACTCTTACCTTCACTCTAACCCAGAAGCTGCAGATACCCCTAATGAGCAGAGCAGATCTCTCATCCTTCTCCTCAAAATGGTGCAAAACCTGCTATGTCCTCCAAGGAAAAGCCGTTGTCCTTGCAGTGGTGCACAAGGGCTCACGCCTTCTGACCTCAGTCTGCATTCGGGCAGGAGGATGCGACAGTATGCCCTGGAGACAGGCAGGCTGCATTCTGCCACAGTGTGGCTGAGGACACACAGCAGCCAGTGAACATGTGTGTTATGTGCGTGTCACTCATTCAGGGAGCTTTGTGGTGAAGACACTTGAGAAACCCTGCGGAGAAGGCCATGAGGGAGGGATGCGGAGACCCCCTGGGGGTTAAGAGGAAGGCAAAAGCTTCCTGCAAGAGCACACAGAGGTGTCCACAGCATGCCTGACTGCAGGACAGAATTGTAGCGCTTGGTGTGACGATGAGCTGACATGACTACAAAACCTCCAAGAAAAGAAGTCCAGAGCTTCTCAAGAGTGTGACAATATGGTGAATAAAACACGTAAAATTTGGATTCTTTTCCAAGTTACTAGCAAAGTATTACTGGTTTTGCTTTCTAGGCAGGCAATGCTTTATCCGAGTTGCAGCACATTTGTCTTCTACTGGAGCATTTCGTGGAAGAGCCAGCCCTGCTTCTGGACTCCTTGTGAGCTAGAGCACCGGCCTTGGGTTCTGTTGGCCACTAGGAGCTGTAACTGTGAATTATTTCCGTAGTCAAAGGAAGGATTCTATTGGCTAACTCAATGAAAAGTTAGGGAAGAATCCAGATGGAAATTTGACAGGTCACAATAAAAATACAAAACGGAAACTCAGCTTCTCCAAGTTGCTGTTTGATATCAAACTCCAGAGAGTGAGAAACATTAATTCCCCATGATAAATATTGAGGACAAGAGTCTACACTGGAGCCGAATGTGGGCGCACACATTTGTAATTCCAGTATTCTGGGAGGCTGAGGCAGGATGATTGAAAGTTGGAGTCCAGACTGGACAATTTAGCAACTCAGCGAGACCTTGTTTTAAAATAAAAAACAAAAAGGGGTGAATATGTAGCTCAGTGGGAAGTCTCTGGGTTCAATTTCCAGTACCACAAACAGAGACAAAGACAAAACCCCCCAAAATCCAATGTGAGATTAAACTGAATTTTAAGAATCACTTTCCTAAACTGCAGAGGTCCCCTCATGAGCTCACATGCTGATCTACAGTACTGAAAATACTTTTATTTTTTGGTAGGTTTTTCTTCAGGGACATCCAGCTATCTTCGGCCCTGAGTTCAGGGGCATTTTAGAGGTTCGGGATATTAAGAACACCAAGTGCTACAGCAGCTTGTACAGGGTGGAAGCAACACTGTCTTTCCCATTTCTCCCATTGACCCTCGGTCTGCCCTGGGAATCAGGAAAGTTCAGTGAAGATTTCCTGGTTGTTTACATTGACAATGACATGAATATTCATTAAGTTATAGTCATTAAGTTAATAGGCATTAAGTTAATATTCATTAAGTTAATAGTTATTAATATTCATAAAAATATAGAATGAACCATTATGTTAACTGTTGGACTTAAGAAATGTTTCCTGTTTGATAAGTTTGAATGCTAAGCAAATGATGTGTCCACTGATGTGTGTGCTTAGTCGTTTGTGTAAGAAATTAATGGACAATGCAAGACCCATTTTCTCAAAATTAACTTTTATTTGTTGGGAATTGCTGGAGTACACTTTAAAATTATCTGAATACTCTATTTATAGTACTTGAGATATTCAGGTATTGTCCTTCTTGCAAATTAAAGACCTCCCATTTAATATGTTAATGTGATAATTACAAGCTAACTCCAAGATTATAAACCCAGAGATCCCCCCACTGCCAAGTCCCTGCAAATCGATCAAAGTCAGGTGCGTGGGCACAGAGTTGGTTCTCCTATATTTCTAGGTCATTGCTAAGTCAGATAACACAATGCTGTGGTGAACTGGCTTCATCAGCAATCGTCTGCACAATCCTTTCTTAGGCAATTAGAAGCTTATCAAAGCATTTTTAAAAATTGATGACTACTACGCAGTGATGAATGGTAAGAGAAGCCTCAGGGCTTTACCTGGGCTTCACCCAGGTGGATTCTCCAGGCTTGTGTGACCTCATTTACTCCTATTCACTTTTGAGATATCACTCCAATAATGTGTTTAATCCTTTTATGCCTAGTGTTCTTGTTTTGAAATGGCACATAACAATGGAACATAATAAAAATATCTTGTAAGCACAAGACCCTGAGTTCAATCTCCAGCACCAAAAAAAAAAAGAAAGAAAGAAAAAGAAAAAAAAATATTTTCAAATTCTTGTTCCTTGAATTTTTCTAGGTAACATATATGAATTTCATGCAAAAATTCAAAAAATTGCAACCTTCACCATAAATAGGTTAAATATATTGAATAAAAATCTTAAACTATCTAAGCCTTAGCTTTGGTTTGTTTAATCTGTAAGGTACTATTAATTTAATTAAAGATTTTAAAATTCTATGAAACTATAAATCATGCTTTCACTTTTATTTTCAGTACTTGATAACTGTGCTTAGAACTTTCAGGGAATAAAGTCACAGCCTGAGAGCTTAAGTTATGTCCTATTCCTGAGTTGAAGAATGAAATTAATTAAAAACATTCATCTCTCACTTGACAACGTTAGATGTTTTCCTTATGGGTTTCATTTACTGTATTTTTACCACTTGATTATTAGTAACGAACAATAAGTGTTTTTAATAAATACTAGATGACTAAATGTGAATTTCAAGAAACTGTCTTGGATGTACACATTTTTTAAAACTTAATTTAAAGAGCAAAATAGGCGACAGATGACAGGAAATATAGAGGTAGACTTTGCGGGGATTGGAAGGGGATCTGGGGCGGGGGAGAAGGGGGAGGTGGGGAGGCGAAGGAGAAGTGCAAGTGATTAAGATGTGATTTCCCAAGATGAATGCAAGTACTATGCATCACAAACATATGCTAATAAAAACATGAAAAGAAAACAAAAACTCCCAGATGTGAGTTTAATGTGCAGCCAGCGTTATGGATATGTACTATAGAGCGATGCTGATCTTTCCTTCCACATTTTAGGGCAAGCTTGCTGTGCACATGTGTATCCAGACCCTGACTCTCCTGAGACCACGGGGGTGTGACCCAGAAGGGGATATTCTTGTCCCTGGTTCCTCCCTTCTTTCTGCTTCCTGGCGCCTGTGAATTAAGCAGCTTTCCTCCGCCAGACCCTTCCACCATCTCCTTCCTGCCTTGGAGCCAGCCGACTATGGACTGAATCTTCCAAAAACTGTGAGCCAAAATAAACTTCTCCTCCTTTAAGAACTGTAGGCGTTAGGTATTTTGTCCCAGCAAAGAGAAATTGACTAAGACATGTATACTCACAGTAATATCAATGGGAATATTTCATTAGAGTTTGGTCCAGACAAATTGATTTTTCTGTTCTGAAAATACACTCAGTTAACAAAATTCTATAAATTTAAAAGTGTTTTTTAAAAGTTGTATTTCTATAGCACATATTCATCTACCGAGAGGGTGATACTGTTATTGTTCAATTATTTATTGAAGATTTGGGACTTAAAAGAGAAAACCATCTAAAACAATACACTTTAACATATTATTGGATTATGTTATACCAGTTCACAAAAATGTATTTTGTCCTAGTGAATTTTTACCCAGAAGATGTGTTTCCCCCTCTATTTGAGCTGACACGGTCATTCAGTGGCTTGCCATTGGTCGCAGGGTGAGATTTCCCTTCACTGGCCTACAGGACTGCACGCAGGCGTCTTACTACTGGCTTCTCCACTTTTGCTTCATACCACGTCCCCTGTTTCTCCATTCCAGTCACAGTGATTTTTGTTGTTGTCATTGTAGTTGTTGTTTTTTGTTTTGTTTATTTTGTTTTGTCCTTTGCCATACTAGGGATTGACTCCAGGGCTTTGGCACTGAGCTACGTCCTCAGCCTTTCTATATTTTTTACTTTAAGACATGGTCTTTCTTACCAAGTCGCTAAATTGCCCAGGGTGGGTTCAAACTTGTAATCCTGCCTCATCGTCCCAGAGTGCTGGGGTTAAAACCGAGCGCCACCGTGTCTGGCTCGCACTGCTTTTCTCAATGTTCTATACTCTCCAGATTTTGCTAGGCCCACAAGTATTGCTGATCTTACAACTTTCGCCTGTGCTATTTTTGCAAGATGGTGTCTCCTGGATTTTGCATACTCGTTACCTCCTATTCAACCCTGAGATCTCAATGCAAACATCTCTTGTTCAGAGAACATTCATCAGACATCTCTGGAGAAAATCCTTATTCAGAGAAGTCATGATTCTTAAATCTACCTACAAGGTGTGGCCCTGTCCAGAGCACGGAATCTTCTGCATTCTGGAAATGTGGCGTTCCCATTTCAGTTTCTCTTTCACTTTAAGGCCCAGCGCAGCGATGGGAGACTACTCGCAAACCTGTCTAATTTATAATATGCCAACATATCGTCTTGGAGGGACAGTGAAAGAGATGGATACTACTTCATATAAGCCAGTAGACTCTCTGGGCCCTGGTTTTATTGTTTCTAAAATGCAGGGACAGAATCGGGTATTCTATAAAGTATGCTGAGGTCTAAATCAAGGAATCCTCAAGCATAATGTAATAACAAGACTTTCTAAAGGTGACGATTTAGTCATCTTGAACTTTTTAAATTACATTGTCTCTGAGAACTGGAAACTTGAATAATGCTAAATATCTCTAGGGCTTTTCTTTTTTTTTTTTTTTGCTTCACCCTCTCTGCACATTGATTCCCAGAGAAGTTTGATCAAGTAAATGAACATAGTTGGAATTTAATTTTTAAAAATGCTTTGAATGCTTCCAATCAACTAAGGAAGAATTGGAAAAGCTTATGATACACAAATATTGAGTGTCTTTGTATCTATAAGATTTATTTTTTAAGCTAGTATTTACTGGTTCCTTGACATCAATTCTAGGCTCATAGTTCAGAAGCTCCCACACACACAGCAGCCCTCAGATTCTACCCCAGCTGGGAGCACGGATTCTGTGCCTTTCTTAGTAGTCATCATTCCTAAAGTCAAGTGCCTCTTTCCCACTGCTAGTTTCCGAAGAACCTGGAGGTTTTATTCCTTGTTGTTTCTCCTACGGGGCCTTTGAACATAAGAGGTGCTTAAGTGAGATTTGTTGAATGAACATATTTATTCTAAACAATATTTTAGGGCTAGCTGGAGGTAATAAAGAGGCACTTATTATCAACTTGTGGCAGCAAATTGGGGTCCTGGGCAATGTTCAACAGCTCATCAGTGCTGGTCAGTGGGCAAAGCAAATGATATGTCGGTCAGTGGTTTGTCACGGTGGGACTTGATGGGCTGTATAATTTCTGCTTTAAGGTCAGGAGAGGAGTGGGAGTTTCTCAGTAAAATGTGGACCATGACATTATTTTGTGAGATGTTTTCTTTGCACAAATTGCTGGTAAATCACTCTTAGCCAAGCTTTGTCCCTTCTCCAGAACCCTCCTCGTTCCAGATACTTCAGGCTGGCATCAGATCAGATGTCATTTTAGGCTGAGATCTAATGTCCCCTTTTCATTTCTCCGCACCCCGCGCGAAATATCTCTAGCATCCCTCTGGGCACATGACACATCGTGATTGGTTTTTCAGTCTTTGTTCATTTAAGGCACAGCCAAGCCAAGGATGAGAAAAAGAAAAGGCTTCCAGGTCCGGGATAAAGCTGTGAACATTTCCACAACTGTCTGGGTCCTGGAGCTCCAGCTGAGGCCTTCCCAGTCCCCCCGGACTTGCTTTTCCTGTTTCCCTATCAATCCCACACAGATACACAACCAACCTGGCCCCCGGTGAGGGGAGAATGTAGGACCTGTTATTCTAAAGCCAGCAGAAGAGCTGTGGTCTGTGGTCCTCTGGGGTCTCACGCCGCCTCTCAGTGTGTTTTTATTTGCTTCTCAGTGTTGTGATCATTGTGCCCTGGGCTACTTGTGGGGGGTGTGTGGCGCCTCCCAGGAGCACGTTCCCTGCTCCGGTGCCACTTCCCAGGCAGGGCTGCAGATGGCACTGATCCTCGAAGGGATGGAAGGTGGCAGGCTGCGAGACAGCCGCAGGTAGGAAACGCCTGAGAGGAGACAGAGATTGTTCTGTTCCCATCAGACTTCAGACAAATTCCAAGATAAAATTATGAAGCATTTCAAGATAGTGACAGTAGAGCATCACACCCTGAGATCAACAGTTCGGATACCCACCCAGGAAGCCTACACTGGCTCCATACTTAACCCCACACTCAGGGCCTCCTGCCCCTGTCCTCGCCTCTCTCCCAGGCCATCCTGTACATGTGACCCAATGTGAACCATGAAGTAGCGTATATGAAAATTGCTCTCCACATTGTGGGTTTCTCATTCGTCCCTCATACCTTTTGACTCTAAATAGCTTGAAACCTGGCAGGGAATTACAAGGCTCCCTGGTTCTCAGCCTGTGTCCTGGGCCACAGGCAGCAGACGGACAGGCGCTCTTTGGCTAGATGACCTGACACTGCCGCAGGATAGTGGTGGTTGGACTTCGTGGGTATGTGAAGTATGGCTCATTCAAGCTTGCAGACACATTAGAAGCTACTGCTCATTTTATAATCCTACAGCAGAGAATTTGTATTTTATTTCCTCATGCCTTGTGCAGTAGCCTGAATTGTCAAATTCACAGACAGTATTTTCAGTAGAGTTTTGTTAGAATGTGTAAGTCCCCACCTTGTGTTTTCTTCTATCATAAAACTGTCTTTAATGGGGACCCAGGCAAGGGAAATCCAGGCAACCTCCTTCCCATGGCCCTCTGGTGTCAGAATAAAGTGGGTCTCCTCTACTTTTTTCCCTGGACCTTGTCTTATCTCATTTCTCCCCGTGTGTGGGACTGGAAAGCCTGCGTCCACTGAAAAGCTGAATGTGCCATTGCTTGCTTCTCCTCCTTGTCAGTGAGGGCTTGGGCTGACTCACCCTTCGCAAAGCAGATCCGTCCACTGCAAAGGGGAACTGGGAACTAATAAGGGAAGACTCAGGGCCGGGAGGATGCTCTTTGAAGCTGGGGGCAGGGGGTAGGCAGTGCGGGCCTTTGTGGGTATTCGGAGTCCAAGCCCCTTGAGCTACATCCCTTGCTCTTAAATTTTGAGACAGGGTCTCTCTACATTGTCTAGGTTGGTGTCAAACTCACAGTCTTCCTCCTCCAGCCTCCTAAATAGCTGGAATGCCTGGTCTTCTTTCAGGTCATCCTGTAAACATGGAGCCCCCCCCCCACCTTGGGGCTTTTGGCCTCTCCCCCCTACATAGCCACATGTCGCGAGTCTTGGCTCTGTGACCTAGTGAGCCCTATCCTGACTACACTATACCCTCTTCAAAGTGTGGGTGCAGGGCCTCCAGCTGGAAACCCTGATTGCCCACCCTTCCTGACTTCTCATTGACCCCTAGTACTTATCAGCATCTACCACACTATAACTTTTACATATATTAGGTTGAATCATAAGAAATTGATATTTGTTCAATTTTGCCTGCAAAAACAGCAATTTCGTGTGATTTGGCTTAATAACACTCATCTTTTACTGTTCCCTCTTACTGTAAGCTACAGAAAAAGAGATCTATGCTTATTTTATTTTATTATTTTTTGTGTGTGTGTGGTGCCAGGGATTGAACTCAGGCCCTTGTGCTTACATACTTATTTTATTTTAACAAGTTTACTGGAGTGTAGTTGCCACACCATAAACCGCTATATTTAAAAGATATGTTGATTTTAAAAAATAATCGAAGAGCGATTCTCCAAAGAATAATGGTATTTATTTGGGAGCAGCAGAAGCCTGTAATGGAAATACAGGCGTCATAGTAAACTATGACACATTCAAGGAGGTTGAGGAAGGGGAAGTTTTATAGACAAAAAAGGAGAGCTCTGTGTGGACTGCTTGGACACAAGGTTCATTGGTTTTGAAGACCGCAGGCAGGAATTAGTGTCGGTTTTTCAAGGAAGGTGCTCTTGCTGGGTAACTGTTCCACAAAGGCCACCTCGGCAGAATCTTTGCAATCCTAAGGAATGTTCAAGGGTGACTTTGATACAGAAATCTGTGCCACATGCGTGAAAGCACCGAGTACATGTGGAATGAAGAGGAATTTCTTTCATGCCTTTAGCGCTTCCTCAAAAGGGTAAGAATCTCTTCTTTCCCAGCTCTGATTTGTCTGGGTTTATCAAAAGCAATTTTTCCTTTAAAAGGTAAAATTTGACAAGTTTTGACACCTGAAACTACCATTGCAATCAAAATAATCAACCTGCCATTACGCTGATGGTTTTCTTGTGGTGCTGCCTGCTA
The DNA here is from genome assembly GCA_004026905.1 of Hystrix cristata. Lineage (NCBI taxonomy): Eukaryota > Metazoa > Chordata > Mammalia > Rodentia > Hystricidae > Hystrix > Hystrix cristata. The sequence goes on from PVJO010010517.1 coordinate 47,213, forward strand.
CCCTCTCCTGTCCCCAGACAATTGCTGATCTGCTTTCACTCTAGATTTCCATTTTCTAGAACTTCATTAAATAGGATCACTCAGCACATAACCTTTTATGAGGTGTCTGCTGTCTTTTCTTTTGAGACTCACATCATCACGTGCATCAGCGGTTCTTTGCTTTTAATCAGTGACTAGTATCCCACGATGTGGATAAGCAACAATTTATTCATTCATTTGCTGATGGGAGTTTGGTTAGTTCCTGTTTGTGACTATTGCAAATAAAGTTGTATGAACCTTCCTGTAAAAGTTTTTGCATGGATATGTTTCCATTTGTCTTGGGAAAATACTTAGAACTGGAATGGACAGTTGGGTTACATGGTAGCGTTGCTATGGAATGGCTGATAGTAGTCCGGACTCTCATGTACGATGAGGAAGAATTGCCAAATGTACACCCAGTAATAAGTAACGAGCTGCTACATTCACTGCAGATCATAGGAGGTGTGTTCAAGGCAAGTTCATGCCAACAAAACACACAGCACAGACTGTGAACGGTGCCAGGGTAACAGAAAATCACTGCAAACAGGTCGATGTACACACAAGTGGCAACAGCAACGGAATGTGGATTAAATCAGGCTTTTGGAATTAAGGCCAGAAACCTCACTTAGGTGCCTCCCCCTGAATCTCTAGGTGTAGCTGATAGGAATGATTGACAGGGCGCAGAGTCATCTCAGCGGCACTCAACCCACGTGCTCATACTAGAATTCACTCTGACGTTAATTATGTTTATTACACGCAGCACTTGTTTATGAGGTGGGCATAGTGTGCAGGTGAACGAAGGTCAGGCTAAGAGATCCAGCACGACTGTGTTCTCACCTGCAGCATCAGCGCTCTCTTGGGCTTTTAATTTATTTTCTACCTTTCTTAGGACAATGGAAGTAAGAATGATGGTGGAGCATTGTTTAGAAATAAATGGAGGAAAGAGAGTGGCTCCCTCAGCGCCATTGTTTCTAACTGTACTAGTAGGTTGTTGTTCGACTTCTAAAGAAATTGACAAAATGATTCCAGTGTTGCTGTACCATTTTACATCAGGTTAACAGATACCGGTTATATTACAGAGTTTCTGAGACTCAAGAAACTGGGGGCAGCTTAGTTGGATGGTTCTGGCTCTGGGTGTCTCATCCTGCCAAAGACCAGACTGCCAGCCGGGGCTGTAGGTGATGGAAGGCTTGCCATGGGCTGGAGGATCGGCTTCCAAACTCACTCATCTGTGTGGAGCAGGAGCCTCAGTTTCCCCATGGCTAGTGGATAAAGGCCTCAGTCTCCACCACATGGGCTTCTCCACTGGCTTCCCCCAGAAGAGAGAGAGAGAAAGAGAAGAGAACATCTCTTATAATCCAATCTCAAATATTTGTCCTAGCAGGAGGGATGTGGGTAGGTATGGTATGTTAGAGTTGAGAGAAATTTTCTTTTAATTTTCCAAATTTCGAGAAGGTGGATGTGAGATTGTTGGCTGAGAAACTGTTACCTAATTTTGCTCTCTACCTTCAAGCCAAGAATCGTCCTAAATTTATTTTTATTTCCTTAATTTGGCCCTGAACAGGTGAGGCATAAAAGAGAAATTCCAGATAAACACTAAACTGACTAATTAAACGGAAAAGGAGGCAGCTAAATTTTAAGAAAGTTAAAAAATATCGAATAATAAACACTCAGCTAGGAATCCGCTACAGTGCAGCTGTCTACTGAGAATTAATATTACTTTGTAGTTTCCATTTAGACTTCCACAGCTGCAGTGACAATCAGACTGCACAGGCAGTTGCTCTGGCAGCTCAGAGAGCCTGCATGTGACTCTCCTTTTTGATACTTAGCTTCCAACCAGCGCATCCAGATGATTCTGGGCCTCCTGCCCTGCTAGGGGCACTGAGTGCCGCTTTCGCTGCTTCGTCTTTTGTTAATTTCCGAGGCTTCCTTCTAAGAGAATTGTAACCGAAAATGCAACTTGAAAGGTTAGAAGTTATTTTTTCTTTAGAGAAAACTGGCTTCTCCAAACATAGTTGGGCCAAGGGCATAGCCACTACCCACTCCTATATTCAGCTACTGGCCCCAGGAGGTCAAAGTCCAGTTTTATTCCCACAGGGAAGAGAGGGAGAGGAACAGGGCCGGGAGGGATGAGGCAAGCCTGGTGCTGTCCGTGTCTCAAGGTGTTCCTTCTCGCCTCTGATCCTCGCTAGCGCAGGCCCTTGCACACCTGAACACAGGGAGATGGTGATTTGCAGCAAGAAGCGGTCTCTGCATCTCCTCGGAGCTAGCTTTGAGTAAAACCTTTTTCCTTTTCACGATGCTGCCTGTGTTTTGCGGGAGCCGCAGACATGAGCAGCCAGTGACAGACCTCTGTCATAAATTTAGACAAAGGTGACACTTATCTACTGGTGAGCTCTGCTCTGGTGGTTTTGCATACCGTCCCGCCAAGCGCCTGGTCTCATGGCAGTGGCCCTTCCTGCGGCACCCTGAGTCCCTCTCTGAAGTCCTCGCTGTGTGAATCCCAAGAACAATTGTGCAGGTCAAACCGTGCACGGGTTCCGATCCCAGAGGAAGGGAAAGCGAGCGTGAGTAGGGCACCTACTGGAGTCGATTCTCATCTGTTGAGATGGGGCAAATTTGCTTCTCAGTTACACCTGCGAAGGCTTCCCTGTGTTTGGGGCCAAAGTAATTGAACACATAACATAGTTCTGTGAATATTCGTGGTTTGCAAATAGGAGCTTTTTCAATGTGGAGGATGATGTTCCTTTCTTAAAACAACATTTCCCTTCATTATGACCCTTTAATTTAGGAAGGACATAGAGGCGCAGATGCCTCCTGAATCATCTCTAGTAAGTCTAGAAACGCTTCTCTCCCACCTTCGAGCTAAACGAAGATGGCACTATTTTGTTATCCTAAAAACTGCATAGCTCTATTCAAGCACGAACTAAAATTGAGATCACAAGAGTCTAGGCAGGGGCCGTGTCTGTGTCTTTGTATCTTATGTATGCGTGTGTGTGTACACATAGTCACACTTACAGAGCTGGCATCTGATCTCTCTTTACGGAAAGCCAGCATAACATTTAATAATGTTTTCGCTCTACTGCCTCATGGGACTGTGGCGTTAAGGCCGCCACTGCTAACGGGCTCAGGAATCAGAGAGTGTTGGGCAAGGCACTAAGAGATGTGTTCTATATGAGTTTTCACCCTGCTCAAGGGTCTGCTTCCCAGTTCCTGCTCGCTCACAGTCAGACCCGCTGGGGTGAACGCCTGGGGGCCGCCATGCTCATTGGCTCCGTTCTCGGCCGTATGAAAAGTGGAAGGACACAACAGCAGTGAGATGCTGGCTGGTGACGTTTTTAGGTGGACGAGGGGATGTACAGATGTTGTCATGGGTTATGGGGAGTAGGGGTGGGTTCGCAGGTTCTTGTGTGCACCAAAGAGCTGGGTGTGGCATGGACAGGAAGGCAAGAGCAGCGAAGTTTATTAAGGTGATGATGTGCTCAGAGTGGGCGGGCTCACGGCTGCTAATGGAAAGGGGCATGAGCATCCAGGGTGTCGGGTGTAGGGATTTCAATGCTGAGCCTGCTCGAGGTGCCTCCCATCGGGTCTTGCAGAGCGCGACAGACAGCGTGATTGACAGGGTGCCGAGGCACGTCAGCTGAATCCATCGCACGTGCCCTCTCCCATGTCTCACTGTTTTAATAGCACGTGTGAGACGCAGGCCACACGCAGGAACACACAGTGAGCTCCAGGTGAGGAAAGTCAGCTCCAGATCATGAGGGGAGTCTGGTGCACTTGCGCCCTGGTTTGGAAGTTTGCAATTTTCCAGGGCAGGCTAGTGGAGGGCTTTATTTCCTTTATCTCAGACTCCACCTAATAAACCCTGGGCGGAGGCCAGGGAGTTGGCCTGGAGGCCTTGCTCAGGCTCAGGGCCCCCCGTTGTGCTATCTACATTACCGAGAGAAGCAGGGTGGTGGGGGGTGATGCCGTGATCCTTCATCCGTGAAAGAAAGCTGCGGAGTGAGGAGGGAGCACCTAACCAGCTGCCACTCTGAGTGGCCAATGGCCACAGCAGCCCTCGGCTTTCTACAGAGAGAAAGCAGCCAACCAGGTTGGTGGCGGAACTCAGCATGGTGCTTCAGGGGGTGTAAGTGTGCAGCAGATGCGGCTCACATTCATTGTGCACCAGGCCACGTGTGTTTTTCTTGGCTAGTCCTCGTACTATTCTGTTTCCCTCTTTTTAGGGGCAGAACCAAGGCTCAGAGAGGTTCATTCTCACGCACAACTCCACACAGCTGCTTGGGGAGAAAGTCAGGATTTAAACAGGGTGCACAAGACAAGTAGCGTTCACATGTGGAGCAGAGTTCCACGGCACACCTGAGATTCCTGTGGCGCATACGAACACCCACACTTAAGGTATACAGGTCACGCATCGTTCTGGAGGGAAGTCAGGGGTCCATTAAAACATTTCATTTGTGTGTATACAGCCAGAATCTCAAAGATCTCCGAAGGTAATTTCATAGAAAAATATATTAACCTATTTAGTTTCAACAGAGTGAAACCTCACAACTTCCTGTTCCCCAATAATGCAAATTTGGATGTAACACAATTAAAAATTGATTTCCTTCCTCCCAGGCTTACAAGAGTCATTTTATTATCCTGACAATAATCTGACCTGCATTTTACACAAACGGAAACCCACTTATGGTATTCCAAACTTTTCATTGTATTTTCAAGTTTATTACTGTTTTAATGAGAACTATTACCTCAACTCAATAGCTAATATTACTCTGGCTAACAAAAATGCATTATTAAAATAAACTTAGGTCTTATTTGATTATTGAATTATACAGATTTTAATTTTAAACTATTTTAATGTAATAACTTCACTGCAAATCTTATTTGCTTAGTTTTCTTTGTCTTTAATTTATTTTTAATTAGAGACATTCCACAAGGAATTTTCACAGCATGATTTCTGCACCTCTAATATAAAGAAGTGTATGTACTCTCTGTAGTTTGTTCTATCCTTGGCCTTCTTAAGGTAAATTTATCTATGGTTAGAATGATAAGCATCTATAAGTACAATATCACATCTCGGTAAATGAGAATTTGTCTCTTCTGTGAAACAGGAATATAAGAGCATAAAAAATTATGTCATCTTAGGATGACTTTGAATGTTATCTATTAATAGAAAAATAAATTATTCAAAAGATTCTATTTAGCTTTATTTATCACAAAGCGTACGATTTATACACTTTATTTTTATGCTCTTTAGAAAGCATCATTTCTAAATTGTGTGTATCAGGAATATAGAATTAATTGATCTTTGCAAATGATGTTTGTACCCAGCACGTTTGCTAAATTTGCAAATGTGCTAAATTATCTTGTCAACAACTTTAGGGTGTCTATGAAGACGGTCATATCATCTGTTGATAATTGCAGTCTTCTTTTTTGCAAATCCTGTACCACATTAGTGCCTCCATATACCTTTCTGATTCCGAGATGCAGCCAGGCCGGCATGGAGGCTCGAGTTCTAGCTGGTAAAACAGGAGAGAATAGAATAGAAATAGAAATGTGACTAACAAGCTCAAGTTGTCGTGCCGAGATTGGGAAGTGATCCATTGCGAGGAGAGCAGTCTATGCAAAGGACCTAAGCTGGGAACGAGATCTGAATTTTCTGGAGACAGGCCAACCTCAAGTAGCTGGAGTGTTTGGAAGGACTGAGTGGGTAGCTGAGAAGTTGGTAAGTCAGGGGGAGGCACTGCTTTTTTTGTGGCACTCTGAGAAATCAATTGGGTGTTTTCTTCAAGAGCTTCATGATCTGATTTGCAATGAGTAAGATAATAGAAAAACGAACAAGCTATTTTAGACCATGACACAACTTCTTTAGCAAATAAATAAATGAAACAAATAAGGTAAACAGGATGATTCAAATCTTCACCAAGTAAAATATGCAAATAAGACAAGATGCTTTTGGACTGTCACTTCAAGACAATCAGCACAAAGAATACATGCGTACCATGGTTTCTGCATCTTTATTTCCCCTCCTTATTCTACTATTCCCACATTTACCTTCCTCTCTCAGATCTTGGCTTTGTTTACATATAAAACTTCTGAATTCAGGGTGCCGTACCTCTGTCCTGCATTGGGAAATGACGTTGTGTGGGAGGCGCACATTTTTAAATAAAGACTCCAGCCATCAATCTCTCTCACTGAATCTTTGTGATACCTATGAGATTTTCATTTATTTATTTTCTTGTGGGAAAATGTCAGCTTCTCTTGTTCTGCTAGCCACATTTACATGCAGTTAATATAAATAAGTGGGGAAGAGAGGCAGGTGGATGGGGTCATGCTGGGGAAGGATGAGCGTTCCAGGAGAGCAAAAAGGATTGTTACAACATTTGTTTTGGTACGTTTGGAGGAGAGGAAAGGCCAGAAGCTGTATGGGCAAAGAAAGTAGCCTAAAGTGGGACGGGCATGCAGGCAAGTAGACACTGGTTATTCACCCAGACTCCGATTTGTTATAGTCCTTCAGGTTCATTCTTTTGAAAAGGATAAAGGGCTTGGACGCTGCAGAGGTTTACTGTGCCGGCCATCCCAGCCAGGAGCCTGCTGGGAGGGGGCTTGGGAAGGAACTGGAGGCCACTAAGACACGCGGAGCTGTGAGGCAGGGACTGGCAACTCCAAACGAAATCCCCGGAGAGGCACAGCTGGTGTCCCACAGATGCACCATTCTAGGCCCCTAAAGTGAGGTCGCTCCGAGCAGTGAGACTGGGCACTTCATGGACGTGATAAGTGGACCAAGCCTGGGCCAGGGCGAGAAACACCAGGCCAGCAGCCGGCCCTTGAGTATGATGCCAGGCCCTGAAGTACAGTAAGTTAACATTTCCTGATATTCACATGAAATCACAAAGAAACAGGTGAAAATAATTTAGTAATATACTTTAACCTCCTGTACTCAAAGTAGGATCATTTCAAGATAAAATCAACATGATAAGATTATATGTCCTGCTAAGCCAAGGTACTTCTCAGTTTGTACCAGCCACACTGCAAATGCTCACTGGCCGCACGTGCTGGGTGCTGCCATATTGCACCGTGCAATATGAGAAATCAGGGGCTGAGTAGAACCAGCTGACTGGAGTCTAAGGCCAGACTTCTCCCCGCAGGACTCCATGCCATGGTTTGTAGTATAACTTGTCCGAGGAAAAAGAAGGCTACTTTTAGACTATATTCCTCAGAAAAGTCCTCTGAGCATCTTCTGTGGAACCTCAAGCCACTTCATCCTTCCCACATTTATGTTACTAATTTAAAAAAATTATCTCTAAATCACTCTAGTGGGCTCCTGAGTAACTCTTAGGGCTTGATATATCTTTTCGGTTCCATGCTGATGGTACTACTAGCACTTTAGCAAAGGAAACTTTCACAGTATTTTGAGCAACAATGTAGGGTCAAGTTCTCATTGGTCCTGGTTGTGGCCTAAATCTTTTCTGACTGTGTTGTGCCCAGCGATGTGGAATATTCTGAGTGACAAGTCTTACACAGAGCCTTGCATTTGACATGTTGGTAGGGACTTCCTTTTCACCTAGAAGATGACAATCTAGAAATACATACATAAGTACACCTATATCATTAAGATATGTATTTCCTTACTCTTATATTAAGGAATTACCCATCTATTCCCCTTCCCTGTTAAACAAACATAGAATTTTATCAAATGCTTTTGGCATCTAAAGGGATGATAATGTGATTTATTAAATGCATAATTAAATGTGTTTTCTAATTTCCTTTTTTATGTGTTGGTTAAATGTTAGTATTATGCTTTATGGAAAAAATTCAGAACATTTCCTTCTTATTCTAGGCTCTAAAACAGTTCAAAAGCACTTGAATTACTGTTGCCTCATATTTATATAGAATTCAGATGAAATTATCTGATGTTTTACTTTTATTTTTAATTTTAATCAGTTTTAAGTTTTTCCTATCCTTATTAATTTAATTTGGAGTCTTGAACATGTAAACCATTAGCATTAACCAAAAGTCAAAGATGTTTACAGAATCACTTTTTTGTTTCACTTCCTATTTCATAGCAGTATACTGATGTTACCACCAGTAATATCATTACTAAAAAAGTCAAATTCTGTGCAGTTGTATTTTTCCACAAGACTGAGTCCACTTGAGATGTACAGATGCCTTTTTTGTTTTTGTTTTTTGACTTTGGGTACTGAATCCGGGATCTTTGCACTGAGGTACACCCCCAGCCTATTTTTACTTTTTTATTTTTTGAGACAGGGTCTCTCTAAATTGCTAAATTGAAAAAGCTGGGCTTGAACTCTCAATCCCTCTGTATCAGCTTGTAATTGCTTCTTTGTGTAGCATTTGTGTACCTTTGTTCTTTTTTGTTTAATTTTTAAGCACTGGTTTTGTAAAATTTAATTTTGTCTTACAATTAAAATATTTACAAGGTTATAAAGGACAAAGCAAGGTAGTGTAGCAAAGCCAATTTTGACTGATGATATTTTATTTTTAGGGCTTAAATGTATGATTTTATGAAAGATGAAGCCCTTTGTGTAGACTCTAGCTTTCTCTCTTTTCTCTATTTTCGTAAGTGATATTATTGTTTCCAACATTTGTATTTTATAACCACAGCGTTCCATTTGATATATACAAACTCAAGGTTTATAGGCTTAGTGTTAGGTATAAACAGATTCATCCACTTATTATCTTAAAAAGGGCCTTGTAGGAATTGTGCTTCACGAGTTTTACTGCTTGCCTGTTTGTGAGGGGTGTAATTTGTGGGTGTTGGTTTTCTTCCCTAAGTCCAGGTGTGTTGATGTGTAATAAGTTGAGCTCAGCTGAATGGGGGACTTTTTATCTCAATGCCTGAGTTGTTTTTTTTTTTTTCCAAATAAATACAGTTTACTGGGACTCATCTCAGTGTTGTTGAACTGATGTGAGTTTTTCCTGAGACATGGTCTGTCTTTTTAATCTGTAAAGTCTTGCATCTATTTTTAAAAACTTTTTCTGAGTTATACATTTTTCTGTTCTATATATTCATTTTCCTCTTCAAAAATCACAAATTATTCATGTTCTTAGTCTATTTCATATAGTTTTAATTTTCTCTATAGTTATTTTAAATACATTTTCATTTATTTATGTTTTGCTGTTTCTTCTCCAGATTATCATCTGATTCCTCATATGTGAGAGTAGTCCTTGTTTCTATGATAAATTTATTTTTCTTTGTGCTAGTCTTCAAAGATGGCCATTCTAGTTTTCATCTTTTTACATTAGTTTTCATTGTTAGGATATTTTTATCTGTGTTCTGATTTCTTTTATAAGCAATTTGTTGCTAAGCTCTTTGAATTCTTGGAAACAAACCACTGGTCACAATTTTCAACTGCTTTTCAGTACCATTTCTCTAGTTTAACAATATACCCGACTGATAAATGGGTGATCTCATAGACAGAAGGCAAAAGGACAAATGATACAACCCTTCAGAGGAGATTTGGTGATATTTATCACCTTCTATCTACTTTCAGAAATCTGTCTTAAATATAAAAAGATTTTATGCACAAACTTATTGTATCACCATTTACAAAAGAAAAGGTGGAAAATGAGTCACATGTTCAAGAATAAAATATTAGTTTAGTTATGCAATATCAATATGAGAAAAATGCCATGTAGCTGTATGTAGAAATAAAAGGCACCTGTCTCTCTTACTGTGCTGTGATGAAGTGATCCCAAGACATATTCTTACATAAAAATAGTAATATAAAAAATAGCGCTTTATCTAAAAAAAAAAAGGAAAAAGGAAATATTTATATTTCTTTTTTTCTACAAAAAGTAATGAAAAAAACAAGAAGTAATGAAAGGATTAGTAAAAATTATTAAAGTGGTTATACAGTATATAATGGGAGGGAAGTAAATGATTTAGGAAAAGGATGATATCAAACTTCTTTGAATGTACTTTGTTTTGCAAATTGAACTTTAGATCCATGTAATACTTTTTCATAGTTGTAAAGTACTTGAAAATAAAATGAAACTAATGAAAGTCATTGTCTACTAAGTCTATGACTTGTCCAGAGAGAATTATTTTAAGTGAAAGCACAGTATGTTGATTTTTTTTTCCTCTCTTATAAGATAAATCTTAAGGGAATACACACACAAATATTTAGAAATGAAAGTGTTTTAATAATCATACTATCAACTCTAGCATTGTTATTCTAATTTGTGCATATAATATATAATAATGGGATAGAGCAAATAAATATATTCATAGTTTTAGGAGTAAAACTATTCAGAGTAAAAGAACATGACTAGAAATATGAAACCCAACAAAACCTCCAAATTCTAAATTTGAAATGGGAAGGTTAGCATTATCTTATCATGTGTTTCCTTTTATAATTTTAAAATAGAAACTTTGGGCTACTTGGTATCAGTGAGCACCCTCAACCCCTAGATGGTTTCTAAATGGCATTTCTCATTAACAGGAACCAGGGCTTCTTAGAAGTATGGCTAATTCCAAAACTGGAGTAAGAAATCTTCAAATGTTCTTGGAGAGCTGGCAAAAGGATTCAGAAGCTTAGTGCAGAGGTCCAGTGTTCAATCCTCAACACCAGAAAGAAAAGGAAAAAAAAGGAAAGAAAAAGAAAACTTGTAGGTAGAGAATGGGGAATTTTTTTTTCACTGAAATGCTCCTATGAGGTTTCTTTTGAATAAGAACATATTTAAGCAAAATAATGTACTTACTGATGATGTAACTGTTAATTTTTTCTACTGTAATGGAATTATAAACCATGAAAAATACTCTCTCCTAGGAAGCAGGTTGACCATTTTGTTAAAACACTCTTCAGTAGTAACTTGATGTCTCCCTGAGTTCCCCACTATGGTGGCAAAGTGAGAAAAGAGTCTACAGGCCTGTGATTGCTTCACTAGCTTATTCTTGCTGCTTCCATTCTAGTTTCTGCCAGTTGAAAGACACATTTTTAGCTTACTTGTTTATAATTATAAACTGTTCACTGTATGAAGTCAAAGAGAATGGAGTTTAAAAAATACCTCTGAAAGTTATGAAAAAGCCAATGGAGTGTCAAAGACTTTTCTTCTCATTTAAATAAGTAAGGATTGCTTTTTACAACCCCGAGAATGTGATTAGTGTCAGTAAAATGATACCTTTATTATATGACTCTTAAATCTTGTACCATTTATCACGGCAAACCAATAATTACTTAAAGCTCCACCAACCTTTTGTTAGCTGGGAATCCACAAATGTGATTTTAGATTCTAAGTCACTTAACTTTCTGTGTTGAGGTGACAGTCTAGTAATCATTCCTACCTTTTCTTCATTAGAAACCTGGATTCGTGCGTGGGTGTTAACGGTATTTGATATCCTACAAATAGTGTAATATCTGAGCTTTCTTTGTTTATCTCCCTAAGGAAATAAAATAATTTTCAAACGTGGAATAATTTGTGTTGAGTGAGATTAAAATTGTTTTTCATACAAATCGTTTTCATGAGGTCGCGACTCTTATTGGACTTAACTTCTTGATTTTATTATTCCTTGACCAGTTAGTTGTTTGGAGAGGGGGCAAAGATGATGTTCTGGGTGACGCTTTTCTCTCCAACCGTTAGTGGAAATTGTGGAAATTCTCTGTTTGGCGGGCTTCTTTTTCCTGACCCCCTGACGCCAGCATGAACAAGTTCCTTCTCGCTGGGAAAGAGGCTAAACTGATTCACAGAATAGACTGGGACACCAAGGAAATGAGGCTCTTGTGTCTGGGCTATAGCAGAGTTTAGGATTCTCCTTGTGCAAGATTTCCAAGCAGGGATAAAATTGGAAAATGACTGACAATGTTTTAGAGAAGTTTTATGCACTCATCCCATTTAATCTTTTTTGGAAGGAACCAATAAATGAAGTTTTTAAAACACATTGGCTATTAAACTGTGCCTGTGAGTGTATCTCCATAGAGAGATTTAGCAGCATTGCCTCACACCAATCTGTAAAAGACTTTTATTTAGTTATCTATATCTGGAATTGTGACAGCTTTGAGTTTTGCTGATCATGAAACAAAAAGTTCATTAAAAAATCAATTTGTTTAGATAATCAAATTAAGTGTCATAAGTATTAAAGAACGTCTAGTGAAAGGACTATGGGCATATTTCTACAGATAAATTAGGTTTACTACTCTTTACAGCCAAAGAGAACATGTACTGCAGGGAATGGGCATCTCAGAAGGAAGGTTCTAGAAAGAACTCACAGTAGAATGTGGATTCAGAAGAGCCGACAGAAGTGGGAATTTACTCAAGACTAGATGAAATCAGGAGGAAGTGAGGAGAGATGTTTGGCATTTCGTGGGTGACACGACGACCTTGTTGCTGTCTGTGTTTAGATAAAATTATGAAGGATTCTTGCTTGCTTTTGCTTTGTCACTGTCTCAGAGTAATCTTGTCTTGAGATTGGGTTTCTGTGACATTATTTAGGAGATTATTTACCTAGGAGACGTCATAGACCAGCTGTGTCAGGACGACTTCTGAATGTCAGGGGCAGCTTTTTAATTTAATTTAATTTAATTTTAATTTTTAAATTAATTATTATTATTTTAAAACTTATCCAAGGATAGAGGAAGTCACACTATAGGACGTTGGTCTGCAATATCCGGATTTTCACACTTGCCACATTGTGTTTGACATTAGGAGAGCGTGTGTGCATGATCGAGGGGTCCACGAGTGATGGTCCCTCCTGCTGAAGGGTGAGCTGCTGATCTATCTGGAATGACCATCGTTGCAAGTGGGACATAAGGTGCGCACAGCATGCACTGGCCGAAGGTAGTAAACTCAGTTTTCAGAAACAAAATACCTTTAGTTCTTGTGGTACATCCTAAAACTAAGGATCCAGATTACGAATGCAAGACAAGAAAAAACCTGTCCCATAACCCAACTGGGTGGGTCTGTTTTAGAAAGCCAGGTGGCTTGCTTGTTCTCTCTCTCTCTCTCTCTCTCTCTCTGTTTTTCCTGTTATATATAAATGTAGTAAGTAGAATTTGTTAGTAATGTGAATTCTTGCTGGATGGCTAAGAGTAAATCAAAGGCTATATGATTGTGCACGACCTTTGTAGCTACTTGATTTGTATTAATTATTTGGGTTTTCAAAGCAGAAGTGGCATCATTTATGTCTTCTGCTAAGATTAGAGATAAATTCTGAACCACGTTTTCTAATTGCACTTTTTCCTATCATGGGAATCGCAGCTGTAGGATATACGTAAAGACTGAATCTGTTACCCCCCTTAGAAATATTTTCAAATAACTCGTGCTTACTTTATTTTAGAAGGGTTTGATATTATTTCTGGGAAACAATGATTTCCTAGAAGGATAGTAGCTTTGAAAATCTGGGAATCTCTAACAGGGATTAGAAATACATGGGGTGAAAAAAAAAGAAAAGAAAAGAATTACATGGGGTGTGCGGTAGCCAGGTATAAGAAGTAATAATCCTAGTGAGTACACAGGTTGTGTTGGGGGCGTAAGTATCACTTATTGTAATAGATCGGTGCCAATTTTGTGTTCCTTGATTTGCACAAATCCTTGAGTGGAATAAACAGTTCTTGCAAAGAGGACTCAAGTGTCTCAGCAGAGAACACATTGAGTTTTGCAGCTAGAGTAGTACCCAAATCAGTACCTGTTTCTGACTGGGAATATTACACCTTGCTGATAGGACTGTGATGACATTAACAAAGCATTTTGCTGATGTGAATTCGAAGCCCAATATTTGCAAGAATGAAGGTGGGAATTAGTGATGCTGGGAAGTTTACATACCAGAAAGGGCCTGTCAAAGGCAATTTGCCTTCTGAAGTATGGAAAAAATCAGTTATTAAAAATTTTTAACAGCATCAAGTAACAAATTCGGCTGCCTATTAGATTCAAATGGCACTATGGCTGAGTTTCGTTTTTCCTGAAGTGGTAGAAGGAGATCAGATAGGGTAAGAAAGAAGTGGATGAAGACGAAGGATCTTACATTAGTGGTTTAGAGAGTGTCAAAGTGGAACAACAGGCATAAAATGGTGTTGACAGGGCAGCAAACTGATCTCGTTCCATTTTGGGGTGTTCAATTTTGACATCTGCTACTTGTTCCCATGGTCTTGGGCAAAAGCTGTCCAACTCTGAATTCAGTCTCTTTTAGAAGGTTCCTGGGAATCACCGGTATAAAATCCTAGGTGCAGTGTCTGTCGGTCAGGGAAAGGGGAAAGTTTTTGAGCTTAGAGCATGATTTAAGCTCCACATTTTAGAGTTTCACTCTTAGATCCGTTGTCAATGATGTTTTATGATAAGGACCCTTCCCCGAAGACCTGAGGGTGGTGGTCAGGCAGAGAGAAGGTGGGTGGTTAGGAAATGTAGTGCTTAACTATTACTTATAAAGCCAAAGACAGCATATGACCTCCATGCAGTAATTAGTCATATTTAATTATAATGTGGTAAAATTTAAGATTGGAGGTGAGATTTCTAAATTCTATGGTACAACCTGCTATTAATGGGAGGCTGACATGTACATTATGAAGGAATTGGCCTGGATATAAAGCTAAAGAATATTTTAGGCCACAGAGCTTCAAGGTTTCTAAGAGCTTTGCTAATTTTGGTTTTGAATTCCACTAGTTCTTTTTTCTTTCTTCCTGAGGACTGTGAAAGATAAGAAAAATAAAGTTTCTAGGGAAAGCCAAAACTTTACGGAGCTTCCTAACTAGAGCACCTGTAAAATGAACATCTGTCTCTATAGTGTTGATAGGAAAAACAAAAATGAAAAAAATGTTTTCTACAGTCAGGATTTAAATATTCCCAGCAAAGAAAGGTTTAAACTCATGCTGAGAATTAACAGATAATAATCAGGACGTACTCATTCTGACTTGAAACAGTAATTCAAAATATTTGTTTACTTTCTTAAAACTTTTTCCATGTTTAGGTAGATAAGTGAGGGGACCACAAGAGGATGGCTGGTGCTCTACAGTGTCCTGGGATGTTGGGCTATGGTACTTAGACAAATACTTCCTATCCACGCAGGAAAAAGGTTTTTAAAACACCTAAAAAATGTCAAAGAGATTATAAAGAAGAAATTGCAAAGCTAACATTGAAGGGAAAATGGGAAGTCAAAGAGTGGAAACATAAAGCCTGTTTTTTTCCCTGACTGCAGTTACGATGCTGAACAATGTGAGCTTTTTTTTTAAGGTGGCCTTGTAGGCAGACAGGACTGCTGAAAGCCGAGGGCCTGCTTACAGGTGGAAAGGTTAAGGAGAGACATTTTCACAACATAAAAGAAAAACAGATGCATCTGAAATGGCCTCTGGGTGTTCTGTGTCATCTGGGTGGTTAAGGGAATGTGGGGCGGTGGACCTGCTGAAGGTGACCCCAGAGTCCTGGAGCCTCAGGCTGCTGGAGGAGGCCAACTCACCTCTGGGATGAGTATCTGTGTCTTAGGCTTTAAATGGTTTCCCCAGATTGTTTCTTAAGTAAATGACCGTAGCACAAAGAAAAATAGCAATTTGAATGAGAAAACTAGACCTCATGAGTGAAAAAAAGAACACAGAAAAAAGAAAGAAAAAACACCCCAATAAACTTGCCTCACTCCCAATAATAGACACCAATAGAAATGCATCCACAAATAGTTCACAGGTTGGAATCATCAACACAGAGCATGACATTAATTATGGTTCCAATATTTAAAAAAATAAAACACATGCTAAAATATATCTTACTAGAACAGGAACATGAGAAAAGTGGCAGCAAATTTGATATTCAAATATCAAATAAAATTTTAGAAATAAACACAATAAATAAAATTGTAACTCCAGGAGAAATAATCCACAATGCAATTAGAAAGGGAAAAGAAAGAAAATACTAAGGAGAAGGTAGAGATATATGTTTAATGGTTGCTTTTGTGGGGTTTTACAAGGACACATAAGACAGAATGAGTAGAATTTAATATGTGATGAGATCGTGGCTGAGAATTTTTCAAAACTATTGTGGTAATATGAATTTACATGTTCAAGAAGTTCACCAAATTTCAGGTGGAGTAAAAAAAGAAAATAAATCTACATCTACATATATCATATACATGCCTTCAGAAAACCAAAGAAAAAGAAATAGATGGATTATTTTTAAAGGATCAAGCTTAGAGAATCAAAACCACTTCCCAAACAATGACAATGTAAATCAGAAGCATGCCATCATATTTTTAAACAAAAATGTTTAGACAGATAAAAGAGTTTTCCATAAATAAGCTTTGATGAAAGAAATTGTAAACAATACATTTCAATCAGAATGAATGTGATTCCATATGGAAGATTTCAGATGTAATAACGATTGAAAGCCAGGCATGGTGGCACACACCTGTACATATACAGCTATTTGGAAGGCTGAGGCAGGAAGACTACAATTTTGAGACCAGCCTAGAAAATTGACACCTTGTTTCAAAGTTTAAAATAATAATAATAAAAAGGACTGAGCATATAGTTCATTCGTAGAGTGCCCCTGGATTCAATCTCCAGTGCAAAAAAAAAAAAGAATTGTTCCTCTGATATGAGAAACCATAAGTGTAAATAAGGACAAAGGGGTAGAATAGATATTATGTTTAAAAAAAAAGAGAGCTAGTATTCAAAAGAGAGAACTAGATAGGGAAAAGGGGGAGAAAGAAGAAGGTTAAAAGAAAAGATGAAAGGGGAAAAATGGTAAAGTGTAGCTACATTTGTTGCAAATAGGGAG
>PVJO010010518.1:0-63872 GCA_004026905.1 Hystrix cristata
AAGTTGCGCAGGCTGGGCTTGTACTTTCAAGCCTCCTGCCTCAGCCTGGCAGAGTGCTGTGGCGACAGGTGTCTGCCACCACGCCCTGCTCGTGGTCATTTCTAACGCTTGCCTCCATTTGCAGGATGAACGCTGTCTGCCCACAGGTTGCCTTATGTTCTCCACTGTGTTGAATTCTCAGTTGTTAGCAATGCCTGATACATAAATAATTAATTGATATTAGCTAAATGAATATATTGTTATTAATATGATATGGTATGAGATAGAATCAAAATACCTTTTGTCTTATGAGTAGAGCAACGTATACTAGATTTTGTCTCCTAGTATATCTATAGCAACCGCTTGCCAGTCTGTGATTCTATGTATCTCTCTGTCTGTCTGTCTGTCTGTCTGTGTCTCTCTCTTCCATGAAGTTTTTATGCCCAGGCCTGGCCGTGGTCAGACTCTGGGTCTGGGGCCCTCTTGAGCCCCTAACCGGGCTCTGGTATGACCCAGTACCAGTCTCAGCGACAAACTGAACTACCACAGGCTGTAGGTGGGGTGCAAGCCTCCCAGTCCAGAGCGAGGTGCAGCAATCCGAAAAAAAAAGCGCTTTGGTAGGAGCCCAGCCTTAACTTCTCTTGAGTCTTAAAGGAAAGGTTTCTTTTTTCTTTTCTTTCCTGTTTTTTTTTTCTTTGCATGCAGATTATCTGAGAGCTGCTTGGCACTTGGGAATTTTCCACTGACGCAAGCTGAGCCTCTTTGTGCCAAGAAAGGAGAGGAGAAAATCAGACAAAATGGGTCCCGTTCTCCCGCCAATCTCAATTTGGGAGACTTTTTCCATCCTTGGGGCCATTTGTAAGAAATTAAGCTTCGAGGCCTTCTAGGGAAAATCTTTGGAGTTTTTTCTCCTCCAATGTGGAAATTTTGCGCATTTGAATATTAAGTGTTGACTTGAGAAGGGAGCATGGCAGCCGGGCCAGAAATGTTGTGTGCACTGTTTTCTGTTGCCATAGGGAGGCGGTGCGGGTTCTGCAGGCGGAAACGGTGTGGCCAGACTGTGGTTTCGCTACCTACTTGCAGATGGAAGAGACCCCATCCTCTCCCAAGCCTCAGTTTCCAGCTCTGTAAAAAGAACTAATAGCATTTACTTCATAGTTATTGCGAGGGGCCTCTGTGTGTGTGTGTCTTTTATAAATGAAGGACTTACCTGCACATTCACCCCTGAAAGGCTTTTCTGTTGTCAGCCCAATGAAGAAGGCCGGGTCCTCACCTGGGAAGCCGGGCAGCGTGGATCCCGTCTGCAGTGCTCGCCCAGGACAGGTGTGTGTGGCAGGGTGGACTTCCGGGCTGCAGGTGCTAAGATGGTGGACAGAAGCAGCTTAGAAACCAGGACGGCCCAGCCTCATGGCGTGATGCCGTTTCGTGCTCCTCTCTACTGATTTCCATTTGTGAATCCCTTGGCCTTTGATAAAATCTCCATAGCAGCTCAGAGTCCGGTCTCAACTGCGCTACGGGAGATGAAAGGGAGAAGCTGTGTACAGAGAATGAAAACACGTGGGAGATCCAAGCAGACTGACAACTTGACCTTTAAGCAGACATTTCCTCCTGTTCACGTGGCAGGTGGCAGGCGAGGTTCAAGGTACCCACCAGCCGCCTCTGAGATGAGGGTGTGCTCTCGGGTTGCCCCAGGGGCCAAAGGTAGTCACAAGTGTCCTTAGGAGTGGAAGAGGGAAGCAGAGGAGAGAGAAGAAGAGACACACGCCATGGGAACGCTTGGCCCAACGGCGCTGGCAAACGTGGCAGAAAGAGAGGTAGCCAAGAAACACGGGCAGCGGGGAAAGTTGGAAAGTCAAGGAAACCAGCTCTCACCAGCAGCCCTGCCAGCATCTCGATTTCAGCTTGGACCTCTGACCTCTAAGAACCTCCATTTGTTTCATTTAAGATACTAAAAGTTTGTAGTAATTTTGTATTACAATAGCAATACAAAGCCAGTAATGTATGGTGGGCATTAATGAAATATGAACTTGTAATTTTCCCTTTACGACAGTTGGGATGTTTCTCTCGATTCCTACAGGACAGAAATCATTCATTTTTCACGATGACCGGCACTGCACCAAGAGGGTAGTAGGTGCTGTTCAATAGATGAATGAGTAAACTAATTAAGATGGAACTCTTGGTCACTTCACACCAGTTGTGTCCCAGTGTGGTAGATGAACAAGCCTCCGTAGTTGTCTATATATTAATCCTCTAAATCTGTGACTATCTTACCTTACAGGCAAATGGAATTTGCAAGTGTGATTAATTAAGGGTCTTGAGACATCGTGCCTGGGTTAAGGACACCCAGCTAGTTGCTAAGCCAGGACTTCTGGGTATGTCTATGAGGGCGTTTCTGGAAAAAGACCAACATCTGACTCGATGGCGGCCATCAGCGAGGCCAGTGGAGGCCCAGATAGAACGAAAAGGTGGAGGAAGCGTGTTGGAGCTGGGCTGTCCATCTTATACCTTCAGACATTGGAGCTCCCGATTCCCTGAGCTCTGGGCTCCAGCACTTATACCAGAAGGACCCGTAAGCCCCAGCTCTCAGGTCTCTGGCCTCAGCCTTGAAGATACATGGTCACCCCTGCTGGTTCTCAGGCCTTTGGCCTCAGATTGAATTACTCTGCAGGCTCTCCTGGTCTCCAGCTTGACAGCATATGGCGGGCTCTAGCTTCCATAACTGCAAGAGCTAGTTCCCACAACGTATTTCTTCTGGATCTGTATATCTCCTGTTGACTGTTTCTCTCGACAACCTTGACCAAGACAGACAGTCCCCAGTTTAGGACAGTTCAGCTCTGGATTGTTCGAGTTTGTGTTGAAGCAAAAGTGACAGGTGTTCAGCAGAAACCGTGCTTTTAACTTGAAATGTGATCTTTTTCTAGGTGAGTAAGACGTGCGGTGAGATTTTCTCCCTCTCCTTCTTTCTCCTGCCTCTCACGAAGCTGGATGGCACCGGCCAGCTACGGGTCCCCGTCGGCCATGTGGCCACGAGGGGAAACTACTGACACTCCACAGTAGCTGTGCTGCTCGGCTGTGACGGTTGGTAGGTTGGGTGGATTCAACACATTTTCCATTTATGATATTGCCAATTCATGATGGGTATACCGGGTCATAACCCATCTTAAGTGGAGGAGAGTGTGTGCAGATACTTTTCTGCTGCCTTGTAACAACAGCACCACAAGTTTAGCAGTTTAAAAGGTACTGTGTAAACAACTGTAATCCCGGGATTCAGGAGGCCGATACAGGAGGATGTTGAGTTCAAGGCCAGCCCGGGCAACTTGGCAACTAGTGAGATCCTGCCTCAAAAAAAGAAAAAAAAAAAAAAACCCAGAAACAAAACCAAGTAAAAAAAAAATTAAAAACACACAGACATTTAAGCATCTTGCATTGTCTAGTGGCCCGATGTAACTGTGAAGGTCTTTTAAAAAGGAGGAGAAGGGACAAGAGTCGGAAAGTGGTGTCAAGGTGGGAGCTTTGAAGGTGGAAAGGGACAGCCAAGGAGGGCAAGCGCCATCTGGAAGCTGCAGAAGACAAGGAGAGGGCCGCCCGGCCTCCAGAGGGAGCCACACCGGCCACCCCCGCCACGCCCGCCACGCCTGCACTCGGTGGCTCCGGCCAGGCAGGCTGGCTTCAGAATCCAGCTTCTGGAACAAAGTGAGCGAAGTTGTGTTGTTTTAAGCCACACAGCTCGTTTATCCTGTCGCTGCTTCAGTAGAGAACCAGGCCAGCTGGGACCAGGAGACAGTGTCCTTCCCGCAGGTTGCATATACATCTGTAAGGTGATTATTTTCCCCACTTGCAGAGGGGAAAACGAAGACTGGATTGGTTATGTGTGACTGTGTAGCGACACTGCCACAGCCCAGCAGCGTAACTGACGCCCGTGTGTTACCTCCTACTTCTGGAGGCCAGGAGTCTGGGCCAGGTGTGGCGGGCCCTGGCCTTCCCGTCTCTCAGGTTTACAGGGCACATGTGTCCCGGGGCTGTGGTGGCACCTGAGGGTCGCCTGGGAGGGATGCTGTTCTGTGCTCACAGGGCTCAGCTGTTCCCTGCAGGCTGCTGCAGGTTTTCTTTCTTGGCTCAGTGCTGGAGCTTCTGCTCACACCCGTTCAGCCAGAATCATCCCGTGGTGGCTCCTGCTGTAAGGATAATGAGCTGGCGTTGGCTGGGCAGCCGTGTGACTCCCTCTATGGGGCAGCTTACAGCCCAGCAGCTGGCTTCTTTACACCCTAAAAGATCATCTGATGGGACCACGTACATCCCATCCCAGGTCACACTCCCCCACACACCGAGGGCGGGGTCATGCCCAGCCTGAACATTGGCTCTCGGGGGTCACCCTAACCAGAGAGTGGGGCTGGGGATTCTGTGACTCCAGGTAGCAAATACTGTGGGACATTTTCTCCTCTAAAGCAACAACAGCAACCACAGCACTTATTAATAGAACAACTTCTCTGTTACAATAGGAAACGGACCAGTCAAAAGACCTGGCACTGCCTGGGAATCTGCGCCTCTTCTTACCTCTGTCATGTGGCCCTGGAAGCTCTGCTGACTCAGGGACACTTTTGTCTCCTCTGTCTCTCAGGGCCGTGCCTGAGAGGGGCTGTGGTATGCCAAGTGTCCATTTCTACCTCACGCCCTGTAACTAACTGAACTCCTTCAGTCTTAGGGACACCTGCAAATGATAGTGTGAAATGAGACAGCAACGTTGGTGCACAGTGTGGACGACATCACTGGCTGTCACCTGTTTGTTTGTTTAGCATGCTCGGTCCCTCAGGACTTGCTTACACCCAGTCTCAGCTGCACCTCTTCCAGCCTGAACATTGACTCACGGGGGTCACCCTAACCAGAGACAGTGAGACGTGGGGTGGGGATTCTGTAACTCCGGGCAGCAAAGTGTTGTGGGACATTTTCTCCTCCAAGCACTAGCCTTGGACTTATGCTCTTCCTGCCTCAGCCTCCTGAGTAGCTGGGATTACATGTGTGTACACTGTGTCTGGCTGTGGCGGGCACTTCTGCAGCATCATAACTCAGTTTTAAAGTTAGAAATCTCCACCGGGGCCTACTGGCATGCTAGCTTCTACATTCCAAGTGGGTTTTGGTATGCTCCTGCCAGGTGCACAGACTTACCCCAGAACCCTAGGGGTCTGCGCTGTGACTCTACTTTTGAGGTTTGTAATACCACACATAGTGTCTTTTCTGACTACAGTATCTCCAGATCCATATGTCCTGTGGCTCATGTGCCCACTGGCTCAGTGATGGTTGTATCACAGCCAGGATCTGCTGCTGGGCTATTTCTTCATCTGGTTTCCACTCAAAGTCAGTGGCCTTTGTCTTTGTCTGAGAAGCAGGCCATGCACGATTTCCAATGTAAAATACGCGAATTCCAAAGCCCACTGTAGTCTATCAAAAGTTGTTCAGTAGCACTTGGGAGGGTTGTCCCAGTGGACCCTATTCCACTGAACTTTTCAAAATGTCACTTATATGGTGGCAGTTCCTGCTCTTTGGAGCTTCTGCATCTTACCGTGGAATCAGGTACAACAGACAGGAGGCCACGGGCCTGGGGGATCAATGGTCTATCTTCAGCTATGTTCGGTGGTCTATGTTGTGACAGACGGTGGGAGAACGAACTTGGAACTGGGGGGAAGTGTGAATGTGTACTGTTAGCCCTCCTGTGTGCATGCATCCTATTTCCCATCTCTGTAGCCACATGGGACAGATCTGAAGCTGTAGTAAATGTGCTCCAGTAAAGATACAATGTGTATGTGGCTCAGCACCAGCAGCTGGGATTACTTCTGGTTATATCTGTGGTAATCCGCCATCTGCTGTGATCCATCCGGCTCCACCAGAGGCCATGCTGGTGAATTCCGTGGGCTACCACAGGGACCACCACCTGTTGATTCCCCAAGTCTCTGAGGGTGGTACTAATCCTGCAGATGTGAAATTGGGTTTGATTTACTACCCCAGCCAAAAGCAGAGGCTGTCTCCCAGGTGTTTCCTACTGCAGGGGTTCTTACTGCCCTCCCACTCCAGTGCCAAGGTTCTGACAACTCTCCTATTCTGATTCTACTTTGGGAACCTGGGAACTGACCCTGTGGGCCCACCGTGATGTGGACCTGAGTCCAGACTCCACTTACGGCTGAAGCTCGGATGCCTCTATCCTCGTAGCAGAGTACTTTGGTACTTTTTGAAGTCAGCTTAAGCCATGTATTCAAAGATTCGGTCATTTCTTTTCCCTGGTATACAATCAGCCAAAAGAATGTCCATAAGCTTTTGTTTTGAAAGATCATAGAGAATCATTTTATACGTCCTTAAGTGTTACATGGTCTTGTCCATGAGAACTCAGGCTCTTCTACAATCAATGATCTCTTGAGAATCCATTCTTTAAAATGGGCAGGGGTTTAAAACTTTCCATGGAGGCAGCTCCTATCGGATTTCCTCACTCATTCTTTTTTTGGGGAGTGGGTGCTGGGGATTGAACTCAGGGCCTCACGCTTACTAGGCAAACACTCTACCACTTGAGCTGAATCTCCAGCCCCTCCTCACTCATTCTTGACCTTCTTAGATTATGTATTAAGTAATGCCTTTTCTTGACTTCCAAGCTATCTTGACCTTAGGAATACCAAGTCCTGTTAAATACGTCCGTAGACAAATTAGGGACCCCAGGTTGCCTTTTGAGTGTCATTATTCCCACCTTGTGCTGCCACATCTTCTCTGCTCTTTTGAGATCTGATCATCTCTATTCTAGCCCAGTTTATAACAGTGTCATACACCATCCCCCCAGGCTGCATAGCACAGCCACTGAAGAGTCTCTGAAAGATGCTTATGGTCTTCTCGCCCAGGCAGCTCATGTAGCTGTGGTAAATGGTGTGTCTTTTGCACCTGCCGGGGGAGCAGAGTCAGCCAAAGACCTACATGGCATGCCCGTTTGCCCACTTCTCTTTTTTATTCTTTCTTCCAGCCTTCCATCACTCTTCTGACATCTCTATATAATTAGGTACATCACTTCTTCTGCGA
Organism: Hystrix cristata; assembly: GCA_004026905.1. Classification (NCBI taxonomy): domain Eukaryota; kingdom Metazoa; phylum Chordata; class Mammalia; order Rodentia; family Hystricidae; genus Hystrix; species Hystrix cristata. The sequence continues at coordinate 7,030 of PVJO010010518.1, forward strand.
TTCTAAGAATAGGATTTTGGAACCATCTCCTGGGTCCTTTGCCAAGATAGTAAATCCTATAAAATGGGAGAGTGGCCCCTCACAACACCCTCTTTACCCAGCTGACATTCCCACCCCTGGATCAGCATGTTTAGGGTTCACTCACAGGAAGACTGTCAACTTCCTGCTGGTGTACATTAGCCAGTCTTGAACTCTTGGGGGGATATTGTTCCTCTCATTCCTTAGACGACTTAGTGCTTCTCCTTGTTGGTTCATGCTGAGATGCGGGCCTCACTATTGGTCTGAAGGTGAGAAGACTTCTCTTTTGCTGTTCAGGCTGCAATAACGAACATACCAGTCTGGGTGCCTCAGATGACAGAAATTTATTTTGCACAGTTGCATTCTGGGAAGTCCAAGGTCATAGTGGCAGGCAATTTGGCGCCTGGTGAGAACTCTTCCTGGTTTCCAGACAGGTGTCTCGTGGCGGCCTCCTCACCTGACAGAAAAGGAATTTCTCTAAATCACTTATAATGGCGTGAGCCCCACCACGAAGGCCCCTCCCACATCAGCTCACCTAACCCGAGCTACCTCTCAAAGGCCCCTCCTCCACTACCAGGCAATTGGGGTTTAGAGCCTCAGAAGACACAAGTGTTCAGGCCATGGACTTCTCAAGCTTCAGAGACCTGGCACAGGCCGGGGCCTCCCCTTCAGCCATATATTACCCCAGTGAAGAAAGGGAAGGCTGTCAGCAATCTTGCTGCTGTAGCTTACTAGGGACAAAGCCTGCCACCAATGACAGGGCCCATTACCACTTGGCTGACAGGGATTCAACCCCAGATTCCTGCCCTTAGGGCCTGTTTCTTAGGACAATCCCAGTAACAAGTGTGTTGGGTTGGGCGCCCCAGGATCATGGCCCAAAACAGGGGCCTTGTGCAGTGCAGATGAGGGAAGAGAGCAAGGGACCTAGGACAGAGCACAGCGGGACAGGTGTGGGTGTTGGCAAAGCTGTGGGTTCAGCTAAATGGCTTTAATGACATTTCTGGTATGGAGCTAAATGACAATGACCTTGACATTTCTGGTATGGAGGACCAGGTGGTTTGATTTTTAGGGAAGGTGGAAGCAACCTTGTATCTACAAGTTACAAGTTGGCTGCAGAGTACCAGGCTAGCCTGGGACAAGGCCTAGTTCCTCGAATAGATTCCCGGGGATAAGGGGCAGGTCCTCATATGGGCCCGCTGGGTCATCCGCAGTGCATGTGAGGGGCGTGCGTGGTCCCCTTGGTAAAAGGAGTCTGGCTGGGCACTATAAACAGTGGTTACCATCCATCTTTGGATAAGAGTTCATTTGTTCTCTTGTCTTTTTCCTCATTAGCACCTTTGGTTTTTGTGCTAGAAATTCTGTAATAAAGTGAAACAAACCAAATGATGATCAGGAACATAGGACAGAGGGTCAAAGAGTAATTGAGGTGGGCCAAAGGAAATACTTTGGCTCAAAAAGCCGTTTCTGCCTGTTAACCAAAGATCACTTTCATTGGACATTTGCCATCTACAAAGTATTTGCAAATTTTTGCAACTCCTCTGACCCACGGAGCAATCTTGTGCATTGAGTGCTGTGTGTGGGTCTGCTGTCCCCAGAGCCCTGTTTCAAGGCCACCAAGTGGCAGGTGGCAGAGCCCACGAGGGAAGCCAGGCGCTGTCACTTCCCGGGTGCCAGGCCGCGGACGATACAGGTGCTCCCGTTGACTTTACATTGGACTTGGAAGGACACACACAGGCGAGTGTAGCCCATGCTGTTCTTGAACTGTAATCTACTGTTTCAGGGTGACAGATATAATGACATCCAAGCTTTGGAAGCCAGCCACCAAAGTTTATTTCCTTATTTGTAAATGTGGGCGGCGAGGTCATGAAACAAGAGTGTTTATCTGCCTTCCTATCTGCTGGTCTCTTTTTGGGCTCGAATCGAGGTTTGCTTTGCCTTGCACTTGGAAACCAGGATGGACATTTTGACTCAGGGAAACATTCGGTCCTATTACTAGCTGTCAGCTGTCTGGCAGAGCCACAGCAGATGATGGGCTCTGCGTGTACAGTAGGCAGGTTTCTCCAAGTCCTGTCAGGAGCAGAGTGGGGCAGCACATCCAAGAAGCTGTCCCTCAGCCACTCCATTATGCGCAGCTGTAAATCACTACAGTGAGTCACTGATATTTTCCACTCTTCAGATTGGGCCAGCGACTGTATCCTCCCCCACTGATGACATATAACTACAGAATCCAACATGCAGACTGGGGATCCTCTCTCCTGCCCTGGCTGCGGCATCCCCCACCCCAGAGACCTCTCTTTTCGCAATCTCTCCACATCCTGGAGCTCCTTTCCGGTCATCCCCCCAGAACCTTCTCTACTCCAAGCTTGTGACTCTGGAATTTGAGCATCCACCCAGTCACTAGCTTAACAGCCCGTTCTATTCTCTGCCTTGCATCATTGCCGGCATTGTGTCCTAACACAACCTATGTAGATTTCTTTAATGTCTGTCCCGCTGCTATAAGCTCCATCAGCCAAGACTGGCACCTCTTGCTCACCGTTGTGTCCTTAGGCTCTTGGTACATAATAGCTGTTCGAAAAATGCCCATTGAAGGTACATCGCGTGCTCTGGGTGCCTTGCAGCTCCAAACCTCCCTATGTCCTCCCTCCTGCCCCTTCCAGTAGACAAGGAGACAGACCATGATGGGAAGTGACTCTTCCAGGATGCCATAGCTGGTGTCACCATGGTCACCCCCAAGCTCATGGACGTGGGGGTCACAGCCCTGTCAGGTACCAACTGCTCACTGGCCACAAACTCCCTTCTCCTCCTGGAAACTCCCACTCACTACCTCTCTGCAGGGGTGCAAAGAGACAAAGAGGTCAGCTAGGTAGGGGATTGGGGACACTTTCTGGTAACAAGAGGTCACCTAGGAGAAATGAAGCATGAATAGGGGCAGTGTCCCTGCTGACACCACTCCCACCGCCACGTCTCAAGATGACGAGGTGAAACCAGGGAGTGACGACTCACCAGACACACACTGGACTCCCTGGAGGCACACTCCATCCTAGGACAAGAACCACACCGGCTGCATTGCCCAACCAGTAAGTGGCATATGTGGCTCCAAATGCAGATGGGCCCGATTCCTTCCCTACGCAGCACCCTTGGGTGCTGCTCCTCTGGTGAGCAGCCTGGGTGTGGAACCCGGGTGAGGAAGGAGCCCAAAGCATTTGCTGACCTCTGCAAGGCAGCGGCAGAGCCTGCTCCGCCCAGGCACGGACAGCCTGTTCTCCTGGCTCAGAGGCAGCCAGGATGAATTTCAGTATTTCTAACCAGGCCTCAGCCTTCTCACCCCTGCCTTTGTGTGCAGCTCTCTCCCAAACCCGGAGCCCTGATTGACGGTGGGCAGGTGCCAAATACATCTGGCGCGAGGGAAGCCAGAGTGGCCAGTCATCCAGGTGTGGAGGAGACCCTGCCAGCGGGTCACCCACGGTCAGCCGTGCAGCCCTCTGATTGGCCAGGGCCAGCCCCCCACCCTTATCTGCCAAGCCTTCCTCCCGAGGACAGGCGATGGGGGGAGGCTGAGGCGAGGGACTGGGCCAAACATTTGGAAATGCTTGGCTTGCAAAGACTCAGCCAAGAAAGGATAGTCAAACATTTCTTCTACCCACACAATTCAGGAAAGCTTTGCGTGGAATTTCCTAATTTTTATGCTTAATTAAGATAAAGTGTCATAGAGTGAATGCAGAAGAACTTTCAGTGAAGGCTTGCCGTGGGCTTCTGGCACTGGGAGGCTGATGGGGACCGTGGAGGTTCCAGGGCAAACTCCTTTAGACATGGAAATGGCCCAGAGAGGAAAGGGAACCTGCTCCCCATCACACACAGAGGAGCATGCTGGGATTTGCACCTGGGCCTCATGAAAACCAATTTTGTTCTTCTCCACTATATTCCTGCTTCTGCAAACAGAAAGGGCTTGCTGGACAGGAGGCCCAGGCTGAGTGGGGCCAGAAGCACCCAGTCCGAGGCCTTGCTCAGCAATGGCAGCCACATGGTCCCCAGATGACTGGCCACCCGTCTCAGAAAGGCCACTGTTATGTGGACAACAAGGCACAGGAAGATTAGAGATGTGGTCATGGGGAAGAGCCAGGATTTGGCTCCTGATCATTCTCTTCCTCCCTCCCTCCTCTGGGCACCTGCAGGGCTTAACAGACTATGTACACCCCACGCACACACTGTGTAGAGCCCAACGCTCCACCGGAAGCCACTTCCACCTAAAAGGCCTGGGGGAGGTGAGTTTTGGAGGTTAAGGAAGCGAGAAGGGATGCAGAGGCTCCCTGCACCAGGAACCCAAGATGTCGTTGCCTCCTTTGGGTCTGATGGGACCAGGGAGGTAGTGGTGGCATTGGAAGCCAGCAAGAGCCATGGTGGGGACTGAGGTCTGTCCCTCTCCCCTGCGTCAGCCCCTGCTGGGCTGTGCCTGCCCCTGCCCCCTCCTCCAGCAATCCCCACTCCCTTCCTCCGGTCTGGGCTAATTACTAAGTGCTGCCAGCCTGATACCAACAGAGAGGCCACATAATAGTGGCCTTTCTGAAGAAGAGTTTCACCAGGAAGAGCAGGGCAGGGTAATGCAGAACGAGAGAGCCAAGGTGGATGAACTTTGGATGTGTTCGGAGGCACAGGAAGAGGAGGGGTTTAAAGGTACTGGGAGACCATTGCATAAGTTGTCTTGAAACAATTACTCTTGGCCGCAAGAATCAGTGAGCAGGGCGGTGTCACTTCCGCTTTGGATAGACAGTTGCTGGGCAGACGTCTTTGCAGAAGGACTTCCTGTGAAGGCTGCTGTGGCCCTTGCACCAAGCTGTAGTCTTGTGGTCTCTCGACACAGTTCTTGTTATCAGGCACGCATGTGAAACAGCACCCCTTCCTGACTTTTCCTGGCTCCATTGTGTTGGGGTTTGACACAAGTGACTCCATTCTAGGAGAGACAAACTACACAACTCAAGAGACATTCCCCGGGCCTGCCATGGGTCGGGTCCACCCTCCAGGATTACGGTCCGGAGGAGGCAGAAACATAAGTAGACAAGTGTGCAGAGTCCATGCCAGCCGGAGGTGGGCACAGCCCCGGGGACCCAGCAATGCCACTTTCTGCTAGTCTGGATCCTGGCTGGTGGTAGAGAGCACACTGCGCTGCAGCTGCCACGCACTGAAGGGACCAGCCCCAGGCCAAGAGGGACAGCTGCTGGCTCAAGGCATCATGGCAGGCAGGCAGAGCACAGAGGGGCCGCCCGGGCCAAGCACAGCTGGAAACTCAGCCCCTCTCCAGCTGTGCTCCAGCTTCTCTCTGCCCACCGAGGTGGCTCTGTTTCCTTTCACCAGGATGACTCGGGACACACGGCCCCTGGCGAGAGAAAGGCCCCTGTGTCCTGTTCCCGTCTGGTGGTCCTGGCAGAGGACACGGTTGGGTCCTGAGCTCTCCTGGGACCCATCCCATTGGTCTGGGGCCGAGGCCCCCACGAGCATCCGGGACATCCCACACACGCCTCTGAGCAGGGTGACATGGGTGGGTGCTGTCCCTAGAGAAGGAAGAGGGCTGAGGTCTCCACCTGAGGTCTGGGCCTGCCGCCGGATCCCACCCCTGTCCTGCGGCCCAGCGGCCTCGCTCCTCCCCGCCCCGGGGCGGCACTGCATTCTCGCAGGCTTGCTGCTGAGGCCCTGGATGCTCTCACCCCAACGCGTGGACAGGCCACCTTCTGTCCTGTACTGGTCTGGAGCGGAACCCTCCTGCGCAGGTGCCCTGCCCTCCACGCCTGTGGTCCTGCAAGTCCTGCTGCTCGGCTCCTCCTTTCCACACAGCTGTGATTTCAGGGCTCCGCCCCTCGCCCTTCCGAGCAGGCTGCGAACCTGAGGGGCAGAGGGAGGGTTGGGCCAGGTCGCCTCAGTGCCCAGGAGCGTGAATCTGCGGAGTGGCACCGTGGGCGGAGCAGGGTCCACCTCAGGGCTGGACAGGGATTGTCGCCCTCTTCTCTCACCTGCTGTCTCCTGCGGCGCCTTTGTGGAAACCAGGGAGAGGGCGTGTGGGGACCTGGTCCGCTTTAAATGATGTGCAGAAAGCCCCTGAGGCCAGCAGCTCCTGCAGTTGGCAGACAGGCTCTCTGTGGAGTGGGTGGGGCCCAGATGCACTTCCTCCCAGTTACCTTGGAGGGTCTTTGGAACTCACCTTACTAAACACATCAGCTTTGTGAGCATGCCCTGCGGTCCCAGAATTCTCAGAGAATGGATGACGCTGGAAATCCAAATTTCTGGATGGCTTTGCCATGATCAGCTTCCCTGGAAACAATCTTGAGTTCTTGGGTGATGAGGATGGGAAGACCCAGCAGGCAAAGTGGACAGATGGACTGTCAGGGTGTCTCAGGCAGAGGGAGCTTGGCCATGGCAGCCACTGTGGACAAGAGGGCAGACTCGGTGATGCCTGAAGCTTGAGGGAAACGGCCCTCTTGGATGCTGGAGGCCTGTGACTCATTGCTTGGTCCAGCCCATCCGATTCATCCCCGAGCCTCTGGTTGCCCGGGCCAGGTCCCCGACCCTCTGCCCGGCACAGCTGGGTAACATTAAGAACTTGGCACCCCTCGAAGCGGCCGCAGCTCCTCCAGGCCTTTCTCCTGCCGGTGTTGTCAGGGGCTGATGGAGTTGGGGAAGCAAGCGAGGGAGGAATGTGTTTGCTCGGGGTCAGGTTGAAACGGGTCAGCCGGAGGCAAGAACATCTGTGGACGGCAGGCTCGGGTCACCAGCTCCGAGGCCTGGGACCTGGGTCATTCAGTGTCCCAGGTATGAGAGGGGGGTTCCGGGGACCCACTGCCCAGGCCCACAGGAGGACGGGACGACCACATGCATGGGGAGAGTCTGCACTGTGCGTAGGAGCTGCGCAGCACAGCTGGGCCATCCCCGTGCCTCAGTCTCCCTCTGTGTCCTGGCTCTTCCCTCCACTCTCTTCCTCCACCTCCTCATTCCTACAGGCCACATTCTGAGGACATGCTCTCAGGCCCGTGTCACCAAGTCTGCTCTTCAGTTGGGCCAAGTCTAGAACCCTGGAACATTCCAGGTTCAGGCTCCACACTGTCTAGAGCCTCCACAGAGACCACTAGCTCATCCCACCAGGCACTTGTCTCCGTGCCTGTGCTCACTCTGTCCCCTCTGCTGTCCTCACCATCTCCACCGTCTCCGCCTAGCAGGCTCATCCTCTTGAGGTGGGAACCGGCAGAAGACTGTCCACACACGTGAGAGGTCACCTCTCTGAGCAGCCTTCCCTCACTTTGTCTCCACCCAGGTGACCTGACTGCACTAGGCCCAGCAGAGAGCCCGGCTAGGCCTCTAGGGGGCGTCCTCTAACATTTTTTGAGGATAAGTAAAGCACTGGCAGAAGGTGGGGAGTGCTGTTCCAGAGATCAGGAGCACAAAATGTCCCCCCTTCAGCCTTTTCCCAGGACCTTGTCAAGCCCTCTCAAGACCCTGGAGTGCTGAGAAGACCCGCCTCAAGTCCTGCCGAGAACTTGAGGCCACCGAAGAACACTGGACGTGCCCAGCTGCTCCAGTGTATGTGTGCTTGTCACAGCAGGCGAGCAGTCCAAAGATGTCACTGTGATATTTTACCTTAGGGCCTCCATGTCGCACACAGTGCGTGCTGTCGGGATACTGGGGAGAGGCTGGCAGGGGGTGTGGGGGAGGGCAGAGATACCCCGAGTGCTTATGAGCACCTAAGATACTTCAGCTTAATTTTTTCCAGTTCCTCAAAGACACTGCAAAGCCTGGATTCCTGTAAACGGACAGGTTTGGGCCTCCACAGCACACCGCCAAGCTCCTTGTCTGTGCAAGGCCAACGCAGGCAACCTTTTCTCCTTCGAAGGTTTCTTGGCCCTGGCGCCCCGGCCTGGTCCCCTAACTCGGGGTCACTTGATTCGGCCTCGATTTCCTCCTCTCTAGTGTCTCCAGCATCTTCCAGTTGTCCCAGGTCCTTCGTGGCTGTTGGTGCTGATGGCCCCGGGTGACCTCAATGAAGAAACACTGGGCTTTGGTGTCTTACCCAGCGAGTAGGAAAACTGTCCCCTCTTCCGTCCTCACAGGGAGGCTGGGAAGATGAAAATGATCTTCCTACGAAATGGAAGATGGCGAGTCGGGTAGAGGCAGTGGGCCGGGACCCGGGATGACTGCAGCTTCTGTAACTCAGAGTTACAGGTGTGCACCCATCACCCCTCTCTTGGGCCTCCATTTCTCTGATCTGTGACTAGAGTCTTGGATGGCGTGATTTCACAGGCACTGCCAGCTCCCCCATAGCGTGTCCCCCATCTTCCTGATTTAGCCCCTTCAGTGGCTCAGGCCGGGGAGGTGACCCAACTGGTGTGAAGATCCTCCAGAGGAGGCCGTCGGCGGAGGCAACCACGGGATGTTGACTCAGCAACCGTGCAGAGGCTCTGCCCTCCGGGCTGCACATACACTGCCAGGCCCCCGCCGTCTGAGCCCCAGCCTGCAGTAGCCTCTGACCTGGCCTGGCCGGGCCTGTTGGCTGGACTATGTCCTGCAGGCTTGGCCGGCTGCAGGGAGGTCTCAGCGGGGAGGACGCCTCTGAAACCAGCTCAGGACTGGGCATTCTCCTAGGTGGGGCTCTCTGCTCCTGGGTGGGGCTCTCTGCTCCTAGGTGGGGCTCTCTGCTCCCCCAGGCTCGGGGTCCCCTAGCTGTGGCTCTCATGCTAGGGCCACTGAGAGGCTATAGGACCAGAGGTTTGAGGCACCTGCGATGTAGTGGAGGACTTGCATCCCAGGCCTCCTGGCCCTGCTATGTCCAGGCTATGTCATCTTGCAGAACCAAGGTCTCTGAGTTCCCATGGACAGAATGGCAGGAAAGAAATACCCGCTGACAACCTTATCGGGTGGCTCCAGGCTCAGAGGAGAGGATGGTGGAAGGAGCCTTATCATCTGGGGGGGGGTAGTCTTCCCTGGGCAGGGGATGGTGTTCCTGTGCCACAGTTACCTAGCAACGATAATGATAACACTGTGCTGTGACAAGCCTCCTGGGCAGCTTAGCCACTTAGTGAAACCCTCCCTCAAAATAAAAAATAAAAGAAGGCCTAGGGGTGCAGCTCAGCGTGAAGGCCCAGCATTCAATCCCCAGTGCAGTGTGAGACAGCACATGAAAGGCTGGTGAGAATTTTACCAACAGGCTAGGAATTTAGATCAAGTACGCTGCTGCCAAGAGGAAAGGCGGGTGAGTTTCCAAGAGCAGTCAGGGTGAGAGATTGGGGTTTTTACAAGGGTTTGAGGGTGTGGAAAAAAGGCCTAGGCAGCAAATGTGATTATCTAAAGAATATCTTTTCTTGGATCATTTAGCACCTTGTAGATCTTCTGGGAGCACCAGCATTGTGTTTAAAATTATGTTTACAGTTACGATTTCACAAAATCATTTCCCTCTGGCTTGCAGAGGATTCTAGCTTTTGCTAAAGAGCTAATAAAGAGGTTTATGCATATCTTTTAGAGAAGTTGGGTAAGGTCTCATGTGGAGAAATGAACAGGCCTTGTATCAAAAGAATTGCTGCGGTCTTAAAAGGTTTCTTGGTGTCTTATGACCTCCTACCAAGAGCGAGAGATGTGGATGTTTTTAAATGGGCTTCCTTTGTTGGCAGACAGGATGGCTTTACCTGGATATCAGAGTCTTGCTCTTCAGGGTTTTAGTCCTTGTTGCCAATGGTGACTACTACACCGGGTACAAAAAGAGAGAGAAAAATGGCAGAGGTGGGGCCATGATGCAGGAAGAGAGCAGAGGAATGAACATCCAGCTCTACACCACGTATCACCTCTGTGAGCAAGGGGTCCCCAAACTGGTGGCCCCCAAACATGGATTCCCCACCTGTTAACCAATAACAATAAAGGGGTATCCAGCAGTTAGGCTGGTTTTCCTATGAGCAGACTCCAGTATACAGAATTGGGTGATGCCCCAGGAAGTGAGGAAGGAGCTGGGGAGAGAGAGAGGAGAAGATGGAGAGTCAGGAATACGAGGAAGGAGAAGGTGAATAGGGCCCAGGAACCTCCGGCAGAGTGTAGAAGACACCCAAACATTGTCCCCTGGGCACAGGAAGCAGGGTATTTACCTACTAGCCAGGGTCACCCTTGGCCTAATAATAAAGCTTGACTGTAACAACTTGATTGGTTTGGAAGCCACCAGGGCGCTGGTGGGGCACACTTCTGGGTGGGTCATGGAGGCGTGACTTTGGAATCTACCTCTGTCCCCGGACCCTTGCTCTCTGGCACTGTTCCCTTGATGTGCTTCCTATTGCCATGAACTAAGCAGCCTTGCTCCACTAAACTCTTCCACCATGGTGCTCCTGCCTTGGAGCCAGCTGACCATGGACTGAATCTCCTTAAAACACACCCCGAATTAAACCTCTCCTGGTTTAAGTTGTGGGTTTTGGGTATTGTGTCTAGCAAGCAGACGGCTGACTGACACCCTTAGGGTATCAATGCCCCGGGAGCTCTGGCCTGCCTAGAGCGCCTCACCTCATGGCCCTGTGGCAAGGATGCCCTCAGGCTGAGAGACACTGGAAGCTGCGGATGTGTTGGGAAGTCCCAAGGCAGGTAGAGGGTAGGCCAGGTCCTGCAGCTACCACCAGCCACCTCATCCAAGTCTCGGGACACTGGAGAGTATGGGCTCACTCCTGAGAAGAGGCCCCAGCAGAGCACCTCACGAAAATCTGCATGTGCTTCTGTGCCTGGCCACCTCAGACTCTTCTCCTGGCTCGGGTGGCCTCATCTGGGGCAGGAGCAACATTCTGGTAACTTCTGGCAATTGGCTCCAGTCTGATAGCTCATCCTGTAAGACCTCCCTCAGGAAGGGACCCAGAGCCCAGGTTTAGCTCCAAGATCAGCTTCCCAGAGTCAATATTCATGCGCTCCCTTCTCTATGAAAAAAAAAGAAACAGAACGCACTGGCATCTTGCCTGTAGTGCTGCCTTCCCGTCTCAAATTTGCAGTCAGCGTGTGAGTCAAAGTGCATGTTTCCTATGCTGCCGTCTGGGGGCTGCCTGCAAAGAGGAAGGGACCCGTTTGGGGAAGAACCCAGAAGGCTGGATGAAGTGTCCACGTTCTTGGGAATTCACACCTTTTCTGAGTCTGAGTGCCGGGCTTAGCTTTCTCCTGAGCCCGGCCTCCTTCCAGGGGCCTGGGAGGCCTGGATGAAGTCACTGGGTTATGAAGCAATCGACTTGGAATGAAGGGTGCAGGTTTTTCCTTCCACAAAGAAACAACAGCACGTATCTGGCTTTTTTCCTTCTTGGTCATTGATTTTAGGCTCCACTTTTGAATGCAATCAAGCTGCGGGAGGGCAAGGTTATTCTTGGGGTTGTCTTAGGGGTACAGAGCCAAGCAATAGCCCTAATGAAGACCATGAGCCTGGGGCTGGCGCGGGACTTCATCACTGACCCAAGGCCTTGATCATGTGCAGGGGCACAAGGACACCCAGGACAAACTCCGGACAGAGATGGGTGACTCTGAAGCCTGGGGGGGCCTCTGATGCCTTCCGGTTGGATCATGGGAATGCTACACTGATCAGTGGGCCACCCACTAGTGAGTTCAGCCCTTGAGTGTGTGATTAGGAGGGGCCTGGTTAGAGCTGGGCCCCGGGGGTGTGACCTGGAAGGGTTTCTCTCCCCTTCAGGCTCCTCTCTGCTTCTTGGAAGCCATGACGTGGGCAGCTTTCCTCGGCTAGACCCTTCCACCATACCCTTCCTGCCTTGGCTGACTATGGGCTGAATCCTCCAAAAACCACGAGACCCAGTGCGCGTCTCTCCCTTTAAGTCCTGGGGGTCAGGTGTTTGATCCCGGCAAGGAGAGAGGGAAGGGACTGAGACACCTGTGGTCCTCCACAAGGTGAGCAGTTGATGCTAACTTTTCTGTGTGAGGAAAATGAGACTCAGAGAGGTTGAGCGACTTGTCCTAGATCACGTGTGGGTACTAGAGCGGCCAAGTATCCTGGTTTGTTATTTTAGCCCTGACATCTCATAGCACTGGAAACCTTCAGTTCTGGATGAACGAGGATAGTACCACCCTGTAGGTAGCAGAGCCAAGATTAAAGCCAGGGCCACCTGGTCCCCAAGCCTGATGCTCTGACCTGTACCCCTGCTAGTCTCAGGTTTCTTCCCCATGAGATCCTCCCACAGGAGGGGAAGCCGCTTTACCCACTCGCACCAATAAGAAGCAGAAAGGGACGAACTTGAACCCAGGACAGCCTTTCTCCAGAGCCTGTTTTTCTGATCAGGCTGCCTGGATAGGACAGGAGAACCATGTAGCTCATACACAAAGAGGGAGGTTCCAGGTGGCTTTAGCTGCGTGGTGTGGCTGCACACAGGAAGGTAGCCCCACTGGTCACCCTTTTCTGGGGTGGCACACACCTCCTTGAGGGAGAAGCGGAGCCTTCATGGGGTCGGTCTCCTTGGGCCTGTGGGTGGTTCTAATTTTGAGGAGCAAGAGAAGAGATCACCCACCAGGCCTGCTTTTATTTAAATGGCGACACAATGTTCAGCAGCTCTGTAATTGGCAGACATAAATACAGACATAAAGTAAAGGCTGATTTTAAGAGTTACAAACACGTGAAGTACAATGTGGTAATTTTTCTCATTAGAATTCGCATTGTCCTTCTTTATAGGTCATAATCTAACTCCTCTAATGTTCTTCTAGACCGGGCAAAGCTGAAGTTGATCTCTCTGTCTGTCTGTCTCTCTGTCTCTCTCTCTGATTCTCCCTCCCTCACTCCATATAAACACACACACACACACACACACACACCCACACACACACACCACACACACACAGGAGGACTATATTTATATTCACAGAGGTCTCCCAAGCTGTTTCTCCTTCACTGAAGCTGTTTTGAATTTATGAACAACTGTAGTGGAAAACTTGCTCTTTCATTGCAACTGGCATTAAACATCACATTTAGCTGCTTGTCTTAATTATCCTGAGATTGTTTCTCTGTTCTGCTATTCCCCAGCACCCCGGTCTTTCCAGCCTCCCTGGTTCCCAGCCCCACATCCTCATTCTGGCCGCCGGCTGAGTGGCCGAGTCTGTTTCCAGTGACTTACTTCTGCGTCCCGGCTGGTGGCAGGCTGCCGGCGTAGTCTGACAGCCTTCTCCTTTCTTCTCAGGGTAATGGAAGCCTGACGTTTTGGCTGATCACACGGCCACATTCACAGCGAAGACTATACTTCACAGTGCGGTTTGCGGCCACCTGTGGCCGGTCGGCCCGGTTTTGGCCAGAGAGTAGGGACGTGATTTGCACAAGGCTGAGAGGCACAGCCACACCACTCCCACACTCTTTTCCCTTCCTGCTGTTTGGAACACAACCATAACATTGCCTGACTCTGGAAACATTTGTTCATTCATTTAATTAATGTAATCGAGCAAATAAGGAAATAAAACCCCATAAGGAATGACGGTAAAAAAATAACAGACAATAGAAGTAGAACTATAACAACATTGGATGTTGGATTACCAGAGAAAGACTTGAAAAAACAATATCATAGGGATGACACTCACCCCCTAGGAGAGGCACAGGTCCGGAGCCGTATGAGGGGCAACTGAGGTCCGGCTCAGACCTCCCCTGTGGTAACTGCCTCCACATCCTGGGAACATGTGACTTTTCTCTGCTGCTATTTTCACCCATGAGTTACTGTCTTCCAATAAGTGTGTTAGTGTGCACTACTGTACTTATTATCGCAGACATCGTGTTAGCTTTCCATGACTCTATTAAATACTGAGATACATCAGCTTAAAGAAGAAAGTACTCATCTGGCTCACGGTTTTGGTGTTTCAGTCCATGGATGGTCAGGTCCAGTGCTCTTGGGTCCACAGCAGGTTTAGCATCACAGCAGGAGATATGGCAGAGGCAGCTGCTCCTCTCATGGAGGCCAGGAAGTGAAAGGGGGGAAGAGCCTCTCGATGGCCCCAGAAGGATGGACAGGCACAGGGACTTCGGAGGCTCTGTCATTGTCCTCAGTGTGGGGAAGCAGCAGCTAACAGAGAGGCCACGCCCAGCAGCCTCTCCACACCCGCTTCTCAAGACACCTCCATGCTCTCTGCATCTGACCCAGGTCCTGGCCATTAGGAAGGGCATGGCCTGGGCTGTTGGAGAGTCTGCCACCCATCACGGATGCCACACAGTCACCTCACGGCCACCTGGAGCCTGGCCGAGCTCAGCCACATGGGGTCTTTGGGAATCCCGCGTCCCTGGGGCCAGGGTGGCTGCAGCTGGGGCACATATGTGTCTCCTTCTCTGCTCACCTGCTCACCTGCATGCTTCGTCACCACGTGGACTTCACTCACAAACACAGAGTCAGACAAAATCGTTAATCATTTCACCTCAAAGATTTCAGTGTTAAGAATATCAGTTTCAGAAGGATGGACTGAATATGCTTTTTTGGTGATGAAATCTGATGTATGATATTTACAGGAATGTAAGCTTTTGTTTCCCATGAAAAGCTAAATATGAGTTGTGTCATATGTTTTTTCTTAGCATATGTTAAAGTTTTGAACCAAATATGTGAAAGCTTCTACTTTGCCATGTAAATTTCCCAGAAGAGGTGAGTTCGATTGTATCCTACATCCTGCTTTCGAGACCCGTCAGAAGTTGTTAGACTTGGTTTACCGTGCTTATAGGTACACCTATAATCTCAGCTATTTGGGAGGCTGAGGCAGGGGGATCACAAATTCGAGGAAAACTTGGTGAGAACTTGTCTCAAAAGAAAAATAAGTTCAGGATGTAACTCAGTGGCAGAGTGCTTGCCAAGCACGTGCAAGGTCCTGGGTTTAATTTCTAGTACTAAAAGAAAAAAGAAAGAAAAAAGACATTGTTTCAGTTTTGCATAGAGTTGTACTATTTAATTAGAGCTACTGTGCTGAACAGTGTTCCGGTTACCAGACAATATGACTTTACACAAGGAAATGTGTAGCTTATGTTTTGTAGACAAGCCTGTCTTAAACAAATAAATTTATTAGTAAAATAAAACAACAACAACAACAACAACAACAAAATATATATATAAGAGAATTTCAAGACAAGGACCGCAGACGGTTAAATGAAGCTTGGGCCCAGGGCCTTGGTCAGCTTCCCCAGGGCTCATATCCAGTGAGGATCTGTCAGCCCGGGGTGGGGGGGTCCCAGGACAGGAAGTCAGGCACGGAGACCCTGGCACAGCGGGGTGCTGCAGGGCGGGGAAGCGAGTGAGGTTGCACTAGGATGGCCAAAAGGTCCCTTTCCGGGCTGGGCAGAGAGGAGGAAAGGAAAGGAAATAGGATAGGAAAGCTGAAGCCAGTCTGCAAAGGTCTTTTGTCTTCTAAACTAGACTCTGGACTGCGCCCCAAGGCAATGAGAAGCTGCCTAAGATGTGCTAGGTATCAGCTTGCAGAGAGGACTCTGCTGCGGGAAGGCCGACACAGGTAGCCCTGACCAGCGACTGGGGTTCAGACCTGGGTGGGCTGAGAGCTGAGGGAGAATGAAGAGGGACCCCCACCCCCAAGAGCTTGGGGGACAGCTCTGTGGAGGTGAGCACACAGGTGGGAGCAGAGTGGGGCCTTGGAGCTGGTCTAGACAGCCAGAGTTTCTAACTCCTGGTCTCGTAAGCCTAGAGGTCCTAGGAAAATCCCTCTCACATCCTGCCGACTGCAGATTCTTCCTGCTCAGCACAGAGCGTTTAAGCAAGGAAAGGAGAACACTGTACAGGGGACATTATTTTCTAGGAAGCCCACCGTGCAAATAAAAACTATGATTTTTCAAGGCTTTGTTTATTTGCAGAGAAGTGACCATGTCTGCTTATAGGTTGCAGACATTGTCCCAAACCCCACCGGCCTTGCAAACACTCCCGGATGACACATAATAGTAGCCCCATGTTAAGTCCCCTCACTGGGGTCTTGGCAGGCACACACCATGATTTCAGAAGCCCCTCGGGAGCAGCCCATATGGTTTTCTTGAATTCCAAGAGACAGAGCTACTGCTTGAGGTTCCCAAACAACATTACTGCTAAAGGAAGACAGAGCAGCAAGTCTGGGCAACAGAAACTCATCATTATTGTGGTTTTCTTAGGTAGTAAACATCACCCGCACCTCACATTTGCAGCATCCGGTACTAATACACAGCAAGGTGCAATGTATGGCAGTCGGGGATCTGGGAGGGAAGTTGACAGTGGTCCCCTCTAGGGGAAAAATGTATTTCACTCTACTAATTTATCTTGATTGGCACATACTTTGCATCTTGCTGTATATTAACGCCAGTTGTTGATGTTTTTCTTTCTTTATTCTTTTTTGTGGTGCTGGGAAGGCAACCCAAGGCTTCGTGCATGGTAGGCAGATGCTGGACCACTGAGCAATAGCCTCAGCCTCCAAGTCCGTTTTTAACATACAAAAACTTTGAATGGCTGTGGTTCTAAAATTAATTTCCAAAAGGGAGAGCTAGAAAAGTATTTAGGGGAAGAGGCATCCTGGGAAAGTAGAAATTCACCTGATTTGAGAAGTAACTATTCATCTCCACAGATAGGGGGGTGCATGTTTTCATCAGTAATCTCCAGCGTACACTTAGGCCCACATTTAGTACGGTATTTGTCTTTTCTCTTCAGTCAAGTAAAACAATTCTTCAAGCCAAAAGTCCTTCTCTTTATTCTCCATGACACGGTCAAGCCCCGAGACCCTGAAAGGAAGCAGAAAATTGTGTTATTGATGGCCACAGATGTGTGGCATTTTCTGCAGGTCTCAGAAGTCCCGAGGGAGGCCTTTGCCTCCCTGGTTACAGATGGGGCTGGGAGAGCTGGTGGGATCCCAACTCAGGAACCAGCTTGGGTTCATTCCGGCTTTTCTCCAGCTGAAACTGGCATTAGATATTTGTTATTTGATTGCCTTACTGACCAGCAGAAACTACTGTTAAGATCTTTGCAGTGTTCATGTAGCAATCCATGTGATAAACAGACAAGGTGGCTCCCGCTACCCCTCTCAGCTTTCAAGACAGCATCCCACGGCTGGCAGACCTGGCAGACATTCTTCCTGATGATGAGGATGTTTCTGGAATAGTACTCCCTTCTTACCAAAAGCAGGACTTTTTAAGGAAGCACATCCAGAAAGCTCTAGGATTTTTCCAAATTTGGAAATGCTGATATAATCCAGTCTCCTGATTTTCCAGATGAGAAAACTGAGCTCTAAAAATGTGAGCGAAATTCATTCTAGGGTAGTCTAGTGAGGTGGTGGCTTCTTGCAGAGAGAGACCAGGCCACATTGTCACCTCTGCCTGCGAGAGATGTCGAGCTGTACAGTCTGAGGCCTCGATCTCTGAGCCAGAAATCTGTGGACACTTAGCGCATTCACACAGCAGCCTTCACTCTGCCATTGTGCAGCCGCCTGAGGGACCGACCACCCTCTGGGGGACTTCAGTACCAGCACAGCTGAGCTCCAGAAGCACTGTGGTCCGCAAAGGAGGACCCATCCGAGCCATTAGTCGGGAAATGGATTCACAATGGTCGTTCCTGGCTGGCTGACTCCACGTGCCGGGGAATCAGGCTGGGTGTGATGTCTGCTCTGGCAGCCGTGGGCAGCTGGGGCCAGGGCTATCTTCTCTCACACATGGCTCGGTCCTTCTAGGGTCCAGCTCATTCTGCCCAGTGACCGGCTCTGCTTCCTAAGACTGAGGGATCCACGCTGGAGCCCTCACCAACCACCCCTGAGGGATGCTGGGCAATTTACTTGGCTTCTCTGTGCCTCAGCTTCTTCTCCTTTAAAATGAGCACAAGAATAGTAGAGGTCATCCACTTATATTAGTGGAGATTAAAGAACGAGCATTAGCTCACTGCTTATTCTCTCATACAATGGAAGTAATTTAGCCCTTAGAACCATGCAGACAGAAGAGGTGCAGTAGACACTGGTCGATAGTCTCACCATTTCTTAACTTGTCTTCTGACCTTGAGACCAGTGAGAGGGCACTTTGGGTCCCAAACACCTTTGGGAAGACAGCCTTGCCAGTGCCTTGATCTTGGACTTCAGGCCTCCAGAAATGTGAGATGAGAGAACACTTGTCTGATGTTGGAGCCACAACATCTGTAGCGCTTTGTTACACAGCCATAGCTGACTAATACAGCAAGTTGAAGTCAACAGCTTATTGAGGGAGGCCTTGTGGTGGTAGAGCTGGATATGAGCCCAGGTCAGCTGACTCCAAGGTCTATTTGTAGATTTCCTCCCTGCAGTGGTTAGGGTGGAATGTCAACTTGATTGGCCTTGGGATCTGCCAAGGCGATTTGTGGAGCACACTTCTGGGTGTGACTGGGTGGATCATGGAGACATGGCATTGGGGTCTATGTCTGGTCCCTTGCTCCATCCTCTCTGGACCTGTTCCCCTGCTCTGCTTTCCAGCTACCATGAACTAAGCAGCTTCCTTCCATCATAACCATCTACCATGATGCTTCTGCCTTGGAGGCAGGTAGCCATGGACTGAATTCCCTTAAAACATGAGCCAAATTAAACCTCTTCCTTTAAATTGTAGGTGCTGGGTACTGTAGGTGTTGGGCAGTGACAAAAAAAAAAAACTGATTAATACAAAAAATTGGTATTAGAGAAGGGAAACTGTTTAGAGGCGTTTGGAACTTTGGGAAGAGTTCAGAAAGGTTTGGAGATGTGAGGTAGAGAAGCCTTAGAATGCTGCAAGCAGAGCTTAATTGGTGATGCTGGTCAGAGCTCAGAAGATCAAAATGCTGATAAGAACACAGACATTGAAGGTCATGCTCAGGAGGTTTCATTTGGGAAGAAAGACTCCATTGGCACTATGACTAGAGATCATTTGTGTTATACTCTGGCACAAAATTTTTCCCATATTTTTTCCCATGTCCTGAGACTTTGCAGGAGACTGAGATTAAGGACAGTGAACTAACTGATATGTCAGATAAAATTTCAAAGCAGTCCAACATTCAGACTGTGACATGGGTACAGCTGGCCACTTTTAATTAGATTTATATTGAGAATAGAGAGCAAAAAGCAGAGCAGAAAAATTTGAACTTAAATTTTGGCTCAAAAGGAATCATGTGTAAAGTTTCAGCCAAGTTGTGGCTACTGAAGAGATTAGTACCATTAAAAAGAAACCAAGTACTTTGTATAGGGACAAAAAGAAAGATGACTTAAGTGCCTGTCAGGAATCAACAAGAGCCCACCCACCACAAGCTCAGTGGTGCAAAAGTACAAACCTTTCATTTAAGAAAAGAACACATGGGCTCCCACTCCGGAATCGGTTCTCTGAGGTTCATTTCACTGTGTTCAACTATCCAGGCCCTCAGAGGTTGCTGCAGCCATGATCCAAAGGAGCCTTATTATGGCTCCTGCTGACAGCAGACCTTGGTATCATCCATGTGATGCTGGTTTTACTGGCATGCAGAATGCAAAAGTTGTGCTGCTAGGGAGGCTTCCACCCAGATTTCAAAGACAGGCCTGGGAGGTCAGACAAGGAACCCTGAGAGGACAACATGTGAAATTGTGGGAATGAAGTAGAAAGTGTAGTGGAGACTCCAGGAAGTCAGACTTGCCAAAAATGTGGAACGTCTGCTGGGGAAAACTGCAGGCCGTGAATGGAGCCCCCCGAGAGAGAGGTCCTTGTAGCTATAATCAGCAAGGACAGAAGGGTGGGACCCCCAAGCCCTCTGGAACTCACATTTTACCACCATGTATCCCAAATTCTGGACATGGATCTATAGGACTTAATGTTTGCTATGCTGGATTTCAGTTTTACTTTGGCCTGATTCTTTACTATTTCTCTAGTCCCCCCTTTTAGAGTGAGAATTGTTATGGCTTTTTCTAGATGTGCCCCCAAAGCTTCATTTGCTCATAGGTGGGGGCTGTTCAGAGCTGGCTGCATCTAGGCTCTGTGATACTGGAACCAAGGGTGTGGTACTAAATTAGTCCACTGATTGGAATTAGTATAGTTCTGGGGGTGGACAATGGAAGCCCCACTGTGTGCATGGGTGGAACCAATCAATAGACTTGTAATCTGGATGGAATATTAAGAGAGAAAGGGCAGGCAGGCTTGCCCTTGCTGCTTGCTGTTTGCTGCCTTCCACCTACCACACCATGAACTATTTCTCCTCAGGGGTGCAGCTCTGCCACAATACCCTGCCTTAGAGCCAGCCTACTATGGACTGAAACCTCTATAAACTGTGGGCTGAACTAAACCTCTCCTCCTTTAACTTGTGAGTGTTGGGTATTTTGTCCCAGCACTGAGGAAAAGTAACTAAGACAAGAATGTTTACTCTGTGTCATTGCACACAATGGTGTTATATAACTTGTACTTGATTTCTGTACTTGTACAGAGATTCACAGCTAAGAAATTGCTGGAGCTGTTGACTTTGGGTAAGAGATTGTTGCATTTCAGGGTAGTTGTATAATGTTAGGTGGGATTATAAACTTGCCGTTGTCTTTATTTGGAGATTGAGTATAGTTTAAGGAGATGTATTAGGTATGAAGTTGACAAGAGGTGGGTGTGGTGGTTGGGGTGAAGTGTCAACTTGACTGGCTTTGGGATCTGCCTGGAGGTTGGTGGAACATACTCTTGGGTGTGTCTGGGTAGCCTCGGGATCTATACCTCTTCCCTTCTTCCTCTTTGGTGCTGTCCCCTGCTCTGCTCTCTGGCTGCCATGAACTGAGAAATCTGCTCCACTGTACATTTCTACCACAGTGTTATGCCTTGGAGCCAGCCTTCCATGGACTGAATCCCCTGAAACTGTGAACCAAATTAAACTTCTCTTCCTTTCAGTTGTGGGTGTCAGTTATTGTGTCCCACCTTGGGCAAGCTGACTAATACACTCCCTCTTTGCATACTGAGCTCTTCTTACACAATCTCCCATTTTCCTTTTAGAATAAGAATCATTCTTCTAATTACCTGACTTCTACTGACTGGTCTCCCCTAAAACCAACTTGGTAAGGAAGAGAATGGCCATAGGGAAGAAGAATATTGAGAAGCAGAGTTAAATTCAGTGAATACAACATCTGCTTACTGTTTTATGCTGATGAAATTTTTATTGTAAAAACCATAAAACTACATTAGTCCTCCACACATCTTGTCTCAGGACTGAGCGCTTTATTGCTTCATTGCAACAAATGTGTCTGCACTGGTTCCTTTACATTTACACCAAGGAGTTCAATGAACACAACTACATGGTGGGGGGGCCTGCATCGCAGACCAGGGTGCTTATACCTCTCATGTCAACTCTGAGAGATGCTGCTTGGGTTCAAGTCCCTTCTTCACTAGCATGGCGTTGGCAAGACGTGCAGTCTCCCTAAACCTTAATCCCCTCCTCTTAGATGTAGGGATGGAAATCTTTATCACCTGCCTCTACATTTCCTTTTTCTCCCTACCCCCAAGAGGATTAAGTGAGGTGGGTGGTACGTACTCTGTGCTTACCACAATGTCTGGCAAGTACTGGGTACTCCCCCAGAGTAGGGTTTTTTAATGTTCTTGTTTTTCTTGTGATCAGAGGTTCTTGACTATCTCAACAGGTCAAACATGGTCTTAAGAATATTAGAGGAATTTGAAAGTATCTTATGTTTCCATCACAGAGCATACCCCAGTTGTTTGTGCATGTTGCTGCCAATCACTGTTTACACAGGAAAGCAGACACTGCATGATCACGATGCACGCTCTTCGCCTGGTCACACCACAAGCCCTGCACCTTTGTGTTCCTGGAGCTCTGCAGCGGGCTTTGCACGTGTAACTTGTCCCTCTCAGCTCCACGGCAGTCCCATGTCCTGGGCAAGCCCCTCCCCAAAGAAGGAGGCAAAACGCTTTGTCCTGTGCAGCCTGGCAGAGCCTGGCTGCTAACCGACCTCTCGCTGTCTCCAAAGCCCTTCTTGGGGGTGATTTGCACAGGGTCTAAGCCTCAGAACCCATTTTCCAGCTTCTGTGCTCCCTCTCAGAGTGCTGAGAACATTATAATTCCTCAAAACTCCAAAGTCTGGGTTGAATTAATGAGGAAACCAAAGCAATAAAGCAGCAGGTTTGGTTCTCGCCAACTGCAGCTCGGAGTGTCGGGGTTGGACCATCATGCTTTTAATTACTCAGCTAAGCTGCAGTCAGTTCTGCTCTTCCGGCTCCGGTGAGGCGGCCCCGGGAATCTGGACCCGCTTTGGGAGCTGCTGTTGGCATTTGGTTCATGGAAGGCAGCCACATCTCTGTCCCCACCAAGCTGTCTGTGGGAGGCACGAAGGTGTCCAGATGTTCCTTTTTCCCCAAGTGCTTCTTCCAGCTCTGCTCTCATTTGTACCTGGGACCGAGGCTCTGTAATCCAGGAGCTGCTTGGGGGTCTGGGCGGAGGGAAACTGCGATTCCTCTAAGTAAGGCACCTGCAGGCGAAGGGGGAAGAGGTGCATCGATTCCCGAGGGCTCCCGGAGCTGAAATTAGTGTCTCGGGGCCAGTGGGAGGATGGACACAAACACTGCCTGTGAGGCCACCATAGACACATTAGTGACAATTGCTGGTGAGGGGAGATGACGAGCGAGAGATAAGTAAATGAAGGCATGAAGAGTAATCATCACTCTGAAACTTCACACACGCCTCCGGTCTGCAGTTTCATCTGAAATGTGTCTGCATCTCTGATAAATACATTCTGTTCTCTCTGTTGGTTGGACGCCATGATTGAGGACTCTCATAAATCCATCTTGACTCTAATTGCAACACTCTGTATTTTCAAAGATTTATTTGTGTGGTTTATATTGGCAGTAGGAGTAATGAAGATAAAACAAAATCTGAATAAATGTGTGTCTTAGAAACTAAACTAATGGTCTGTTGTCCCCATGATAACAAGGGTTCTTTACACAATTCTTACACAATTCAGGGGCTCCAGGGCTTGCCCCTGAAACACCTCAGGAAGGGCAGGTTGCAGGTCTTGGCTGACAGTGCTGTCCTGAGACCAGGAGTGTTCTGATGCCCCAGCGCTGGCACCGCCAGCAGCCATCACAGGGACTTGCAGTTTGCACCCATCCCTGAGACCTCAGGCTCACCAGAATGCTGATATCCCCATCGCAGCCCTTGGCCGTCACCTATTACTCCACTTCAGTCTCCCAGCAGCCCAGGGAACAGAAATGGCAGCCAAAGTTAATCCCATTTTTCAGATGAGCAAATTGAGATTCAGAGCAGTTCAGCCACTTGCCAAGGTCACATAGCTGGTGACTGAAGCAGAATTAAAGGCCAGGTCTGCAGTCTTTGCACTCGATCTACCATTTCTCTGAGTTATTCCCTGCACAGAAAATAGTTCTTCCCTGCACCAAGACCAAGCCATCTCTAGGCCAAGACCGCCTCCACTCAAGGTTATCTATGAAGCTCCTGGCCGAGCTGAAGCCCCGCACACCTGTGCTGAATCAGGGGACAAAGGCACAGTTCACAGGAACCTCTGATTCTCCTGCGGCAGACACATGCTTCATGACCCTGGTCAGGGCCAGGGATGTGGTGTTGAGCGCTGCAGAGGGAAAGTGCTTTGGAGTGAGGTTGGGTGCGGTTGACCCTGACTCCATCCCCTCCTGACTGCGGGCTTTGGTTCCCTCATCTGCAGCATGGGATCACAGTCACCTTGCAAGGGGACGGTAAATTAGACGACACTGCTAAGAAATGGCACGTGCAAAATGCCATTCCCCTTACCCTTGCACAGACATGGTTCGAAGAACTTGGATGGTTGGAAGAACGTCACCCCGAACCTTTGGCTCTGCGGGGCGGGGGGGGGGGTGTTACGGCTTGTATCCAGATGGACCCCCAAAAGCCTCACGTGCTTACAGGTGGGGTTTTTGGAGTTGACTGACCATGGCTGTGTGATTCTCATCAGTGGGTTAGGCCACTGATGAATTCATAGCTAACTGTGATGTTGGGAGGCAAAGCCTGGTTGGAAGAAGTGGGTCACTGGGGCGTGGCCTGGAAGCATCTGTCCTTCCTGCTCCTCCCTTTTCTCTCTGCTTCCTGTCCCCCATGCCGTGAGCAGCCTGTTCTCCACCAGGCCCCTCATCGTGCTGTCCTGCCTTGGAGCCAGCTGACTATGGACAGAAACTCTACGGACTGTGAGCTAAATAAACCTCTCCTTTCTGAAGTCGTGTGTGTTGGGTATTTTGTCCCAGCAACATAGTAATGAAGTGGTGCAGGCCAGTCTGTGGGTCACATGTGGGTCAACAGTGATGGAGTTGAGCAGAGACTGGCAGGAGAAGGAGCTGGAAAGTGTTACTAGATAAAACTTTTTAGTCTTAACTACACTCCATGCAATATTTGGAACATACTTAGACAAATAGTTACTGTCGTTCATCTGAAATTCCAATTTAACTGGGCACCCTGTATTTTTTATTTGCTAGATCAAACAACTTCAGTGTTATCTCCGGTAGCACTGAAGTTTCAAGGCTCATGCGGGCTGCTCCTTGGGAGCTCAGAGGCCTGGGAATGAGAAGGAGGTGGGAAAATCTTAAACCTCAAGTGTGCCGAGCAGACAGCCCTGTGGAGAAAGGACTGTATTCCTTGTCATCTGTACCGTCTTCCCAGCTCCAGGGAGGTTAGTTCTTTTTCGAATACTCCGAAGAGATCATCAGCAAATCATTTATTCTGCTTCCGTCTTTTCCTCCTTTTTTCCATGCAGACCCAGTGAGTCATCTCAAGGGCCCCGGTTCATTTAATTTTCTTACTTGCTGAAGTGAGTCATTTATAAGAACCCTGTTGCTCCAGTTCGCCTACCTCTTCCCCTTTTCCTGTTGTCTTTGCTAGGTGCCACCTTTCTGCGTATGAATAAGGAAAGGAACCATTCTGTCTCATTCTCTTGGGAGAAATACTTCAGGGCAGCGGCTTTTAAGTGTGGTCCCAGGACCACCAGCATCAGGATCCCTGCAATGGTTAGAAATGCAAATGATCAGAAAGCGGTATGTGGCTGGCTCAGTGATCTGTTTCCACAAGGCCTCCAGGGCAGGCTGAGACTCCCTGCAGCTTGAGACTCTGCTTTGCAGAAACCACCTTGAAGTAGAAAGCGGGAGAAGTGTTTGGAGCCGAACTCCATCCCTGCCTAGGTGGTGACCTGAAGCAAAGCCCTGTTCTCCTGCCCTTTCTCTCTGTCCAGGGCAGCGGCACAACTGAGGGTCTCAGAGTCCCTGCTACTCTGCTTTGTGTCCTACCAGCCAATGCTTCTGCTGCTGGGGGTCCCGGGCACTGTGCCACCAAGCGGGCAGTCTGCTAGGTAGAGGACCGTGATGCTCCTGGTTGGGGCCTCTCCAGGGCCCGTCCCCGCCACCCAGCCTGCAGGTCCCCAGCCAAGAACAAAACGACACGTGCTGCCAGTTGGCCTTGCGAGGTGGCCCAGCGCCAGCCCCTGCTAATTGCTAATTTGCACTGAAACAGCAAACAAAAGCTCCTCGAGTGAATGCCCTGATTATTTGGCTGGTCCCCCCCAGACTCCTTTAGTTGCCACCCAGGGGGCCGTTCCCCAAATCTGGAGCCACTCACCCCGGGATTCCAGGAGGGCACCAAGGCCAAAGGCGCCCACCCAGCCCCTGGAAAAGCCGGCTTCTCTCTGCAGCTAATTGGGATGGGGGAGGAGTTGGCTATTATTCTGTTCTTTTTCGAATGTTTATGCCTCACCATGAAGAAAAGAATACAATGATCTCTGTCTCTCATGGCAAGGAGCTCCTGGGGGAAAGAGAGAGGTGGAAGGAGCGAGGACCTCAGCTCTTCAGCGATGCGACCTGGACAATTTGCACCCCTTTCAAAGCTTCAGTCAGACTCACGCTGGCATCCGCGGTGTGGGTGTGCCTGGGTGTCTCGCAGCAGGTGGGACCTGCCAGGAGTGCCTTGTCCCCAAATCCTGGGCTTCCAGGAGGAAACCTCAAAGCAGGCAGCTTGCTAACCCCTGCTTTTGCGTCCTCCTGCCTCAGATCCTGTGTCCTCCTGTCCTGCCAATCCACACAGCTTTGTCCCTTTGCCAGTCCCCACTGCTCAGAAGAAATCCACATGCCCCAAATTTTCAGTAATTTTGTAGCACGTAGGAAAAAGTGGCAGGGGTGGAGAGGATGATGGAGTGAATTGCATGGCCTGTCCCGCTCCTGGCTACCCACATGCAGCTTCCCCAGGCCTGGGCTGGTTTCAGGGCCCCCGACCCCAAGCAGGCTTCCCAACCACTGTCCCAGCACGGTGACTGTCCTTCTCAGGCGAACTTGGTTGCAACAGAATTGTCCTTCTTCATTTCATTACACACCATCAGGGAAAATGGACAAAATCTCTGTCTTCTGAGAGCTTATAGTGGGAGGAGAAAAGTCCCACAGAAACACTCAATTAGGTAGCGACTTAGGAAGTGAAAAGAGGCTGGATTGGATTGAACCTCCATTTCTTGCTTTCTACTTTGCACGCCGTTGGGATGAAATCTTCGGGAGACAATGGTTTTTAAAACAGCTTATTGAATATAATTGACAATGAGTTGCACTGTTGGTGGGAAAGTAAGCTAGTATAACCACTGTGGAAATCAGTGCAGAGATTCCTCAAAAAACTACAACTAGAAATTCCATATGACCCAGCTATTCACCTTCTAGGTATGAAGAGAGCTTCAGACATCATACTACAGTGATCCAGGCACAGCCAGGTTTATAGCAGCACAATCCATAATAGCTAGATCTTAGAAGTGGCCTCTATGTCCATCAATAGATGAATAGATAAGGAAGATGTGGTATTTACACACAGTGATGTACGGCTCTGCTCTAAAGAAAGATTAGCTCGAGTTATTTGTAGGAAAATGGATGCACTTTGAGACCACAGTGTTAAGTGAAATAAATCCAACACACAAGCTTAAATATTACATGGTTTCTCTTATATGAGAAACCCAAAATATAAAGCACAAAGTAAAAGACAGATAATAGAAAGTAGAGAAATAGATCTTTCTCAAATGGGAAGGGGATGAAGAGATAGAGGGAGGGAACGGAAGAGGATGAAAAAGTAATTGAGATGTGTGTATGGACATGTACCAACTTCACACAAGGAACATAAACATTATGTACTGCAAACATGTATTAATAAAAAAGGATTTGATAAATTTGGGCAAATGTATACACTTGTGAACCATCACGGTCACCAGAATGAATGAATCCATCATCCCCAAGCTTCCTCATGCTCTTTTTAAACAATTTTTTTAAATTGATTTTTAATTGACAAATAACAATCGTTTGCATTTATGGGGCATCAAGTGACGTTTCTATACATTGTGTAATCATCTAATCAGGGTACACGGTGTATCCGTCTTCTCAAACATTTATCATTTCTTTGTGGTGAAAACAAACTCCTTTCTTCGAGCTTTTTTGAAATATACACAATGCATTCCCGTTATCTACAGTCACCCTACTGAGCCACAGAATGTCAGAACTTCTCGCTCCTGACATGGTACAGACTGACCTCCCTCCCCCACACCCCTGCTCTCCTCTCCCTCCCCATCAACCACCAATCTAATCTTGACTCCTTGAGATCAACTTTGTAAGATTCCACTTTCTAAATTCCTCGCCCTGCTCCTCCTATCTCCTCCCCATTCCCTGCCAGCCCTGCGAGACTACAGATTTACTTTCTGTCATTATAGATGGTGTTGCATCTTCAGGAACTTTGCATAAATGGAATCATACACATATGCGTCATTCATTTATTATTTCTGGCTTCTTTCTCTTCGTGTAATTATTTTGACTTCCATCTGTGTTGGTATACTCATCAGTAGTCCACTGCTTTTTATTTCTGAGGGTATTCCATTGGGTGGATACATCATAGTTTTTTCTCCATTTACCTCTTGATGGGTATTTTGATTGTTCCAATTTTTTTTACTATTAAAAATAAAGGTGCTTTTTAGTATTTGTGTATAAATAT
Source organism: Hystrix cristata (assembly GCA_004026905.1). Classification (NCBI taxonomy): domain Eukaryota; kingdom Metazoa; phylum Chordata; class Mammalia; order Rodentia; family Hystricidae; genus Hystrix; species Hystrix cristata. The sequence continues at coordinate 34,923 of PVJO010010518.1, forward strand.
GTGTACAGATACATATTTTCGCTTATCGTGGGTAAAATACCTAAAAGTGAAGGGTTATATAGTAAATGTATGTTTAACTGCTTAAAAACTGCCGAATGATTCCCCAAGCAATTGTGCCATTCGATATGCTTACCAACAGTTTATGCGCACTCCAGCTGATCCACGTCCTGGTCAAAGCAGGTGGTACCAACATCTTGAACTCCAGACGCTCTGATACATGAATGCTTAATCCCAGTGTATTTTGCACCGTGCAAGGACTAGTAAAGTCGAGCATCTTTTCGGTGTTAATTTACTCTCCAGATATCATCTTGGGTGAAGTACGTGTTCGATTTTATTTTAACCATTTAAAAATTGAGTTGCTTATTTTCTTGTCATTGAGTCTTCAGTTTTCTTCACATATTCTACCTGCAACATCTTTATCAGACATACGCCTTACAAAGACTTTTTTCTCTGTCTGTGATTTTATTTTTTTCTTCTCTTTAATAGTATCACTTGAAGAGCGGGAGTTTTATGTTCTGATGAAGACTAATTTATCAATTTTTTTCTTTCGTGGATCATGCTTCTGGTGTCAGATCTACAAAACCCCCAACCCAGTGCCACAAAGATTTTCTCCAGTGTTTTTTCCTAAATGCTTAATGACTTTAGCTATTAGATTCAGTTCTATGATTCAGTTTAATTAATTATTGTATGCTGTACAAAGTAAAGATCAAAGTTCACTTTGTCTTGCAAAGAGGCCCAATTTTTCTAGCACCCTTTGTTCCCTTTGTGGAGAAAACTACTTCTGCTTTACTGATTCACCTCTGTGGCTTTGTAGAAAATCAACTGACCCACACGTGTGTTCTATTTCTCGACTACATGCTATTGTATTGAGTTGTCTATCTTTTCACCAGCAATGCACTCTTTCAATTAGTGTAGATTTGTAATAAGTCCTTAAGTATTATAAGTCTTTTGACTTTATTCTCAAATTTGTTTTGGTATTTTAAGTCTTTCATATTTATATATGGATTTAGGACTCAGTTGGTCAATTTCTACCAAAGAACTTTGTGGAAATAGAATAGGAAGGTGTCAACTCTATAAATAAGTTTGGGGAGAACTGACATCTATATGATGTAGTCTTCACATCCATGAATACAATCTATTGATCCACGAACACAGATTATCTCTCCATGTGTTTAGATCTTTCTTTAATTTCTCAGTAATGCTTATATTTTTCAATATATAATCTTGCACACTTTTGACAGATTATTTGTATCATTTGATGTTATTGTAAGTAGTAATTTCAGTTTCAATTTCTGATTTTTAATTACTAGCTTTAGAGGCACATCTGGATTTTGTATATTGGTTTTCTAGTTTGCAATCTGGATAAATTAACTTATTTGTCCCAGGAGATTATCTGGGTAGATTCCATCAGATTGTCCATATAGAGGATTGTGTACTCTGTACCTCAAGAAGTTTTCTTTCTCCCTTTCAACCTGGCTGTCTTTTATTTCCCCTTCTTGCCTTATTATACTGGCTAAAAATTTTAGTACAGTGTTGAATACGGAGGTGGAACTGGACATCTTTGCTTTGTTCTTTATTTCCACTACTAACCATATATCAACTCTATGTTATAAAAATTATCATTATCACATTGAGGAAGTTCTCATATTCTGAGTTTACAAAGAGTTTTAAAAATCAGAAATGATTGTCGGATTGTGTAAAATATGTTTCATGAATTTATGATGATACATATTTTTCCTTATTTGTTCTGTTACCAGTGTAATTTACATCGGTTCAATTTAAATCTTAAGACAACTCAAAGTCCCAGTGTAAACCCCATTTGGTCACAACACAACTGTCTTTTTTTAATACATTGTTGGATTCCAAAATTTGATACAATTTTTTGCATCTGTGTTTGTGGAAGATTTTGGTCTGTGGTTGTGGTCTCTTGCAATGTCTTTGGCTCTTTTGGTCTTAGGGTAGCGCTGGCTGTGGAGAAATTCCATTTGTTTAGCAGATACAGGGCTGTTCAGGTTATCTGTTTCTTCTGGAGAGACATTGATAGCTTTTCAGTCAAGGAATTTGTTCAGCTCAACCAAATTATTGAATTCATTGGTATAAGGTTGCTTATAACGACTTAGATATGTCGTTTACATTTTATAAGTTTTGTTTTCTTATCATACATACAAGTTTATTTCTTTTCTCTCTCTCTCTCTTTCTCCCTCCTTTAAGTACTTCAGATTGAACCCAGGACCTTCGCACTGAGCTACATTCTCAGCTCTTTCTCAGCCTCTCAGCCCATTCTTAGCCCTCAGGATGTTCCTGAGTTGCTAAGTTGCCCGGGCTGGGCTTGAACTTTGAGATCCTCCTGCCTCAGCCTCCCAGAGTGCTGGGATTATAGATATGTGTCACCATGGTACCTGTGGGTTTCTTATCACTGTACTATTTAGTTTCCAAATATTTGGGTGTTTCCCAGATATCTTTCATTATTAATTTCTAATTTAATTCTTTTGTGGTCAGAGAACATACTGGGTACAATTCGAATGAGTTTAAACTTCTTGTGACATGTTTTGTGGACAAGAATACACACGAGTATTTTTGGTATGTGTTCTGCTGTTGTGAAGTAGAGTGTTTTCTAAATTTCAATTGGATTAAGTTGGTTGATAGTACAGTTCAAGTACTTGCAATCCTGACCAGCTCCCTGGTTATTGTTTCTATCAGTTATTGGGGCAGGGTATTAAAAATCTGATGTAACTGTGGATTTGTCCTTTGAATTCTGTCACTCTTCGCTTAGTATTTTGAAATGCTGATGCCACAGTTCCACAAATGCTCAAAATGTTTATGTCCCTTTAACAAATCGACTTCCTTATTATTGTGAAATCACCCTATAGCCACTTTAGTCTCCATGTTTAGCATCAGCATGTTTTTTTTTTAGTCATTTACTTTTAACCCTATATATGCCTTTAAATTAAATATTTTTCCTTTTGAGGTTATTTTTATTTTTGTTGTTTTCTTTTTGGTGGTGGCATGTGGTTAGACTTCACGTTTTTGATTTTACGATCTGTCCCTTAATTGATGTGTTTAAAGTATTGACATTTAATTCATTTATTATGTCATTAGGTTTAACGCTACTTATTTCTATTTGTCACACCTGTTCATAGTTCCTTTTGTTATTCTTTACGCCTTTATATTAAACGCATATTCCTTTAATGATTCCATATAATCAGTTATTGATTTTTAAGTGTAATTGTGTGTGTGTGTGTGTGTGTGTTTTAGTGCTTGGTTTAGTTCATATTATGCATCTTTCAGTGGAGTGCTGGGGATCGAACTCAAGGCCTTGTGCTTGCTAGGCAAGCACCATCACCATTGAGCTAAATCCCCAGCCCCTATACATCATTTTTAGAATAAAAATCTTTATTGTAAAAGCCAAGGATATAAATGATTTTCTTTTTGGTATGAGTTGAAAAACTAACTTACATGAACAATAACTCATTAAGTATTGGTAGGATGAAGCTATTGGTAAAATGAACAAAGCAACTCTATTTTAAATAATCTTCTTTTAAAACATCTGACTTCCCCTACAATAAATGGTAAAGACTGTGCTTTGGACCAAAGGAAAATAATAACAGATGGAGCCTGGGTCTACATAAAGGAATGGAGCACCGTAAACACCGTAACTAGGTAGATACACATGAAACCCATTTTCTCCTATGTTTAAAGTTTTTTTTTTTTAAAAAAAAGAATTAACTCTCAATTAGAGTTGATATTAATGCAATATGTAATTTATAACATGTAAAAGTTAAATATATAATAGCACAAAGGCTGAAGAGAAAATAGATGTGGGGTTTAAAATACTGTAGATGTACGATTTGAAAAACCTTACAAGAGTACACCTCCCCCCATATGTTTACATATATATATTATCTCAGACATTGTAGTTTTCAGCTCTATAAATTCAATTTGAGTTTTAGTGTCTTTTGTGTTGCTTCTTAATATAGTCAATCTTTCATCTAGATTTTGAGTGTGTGGAATTCAAACTTTCTCCTCATTATATGTTTTATTTTCCTTCTTCTTTGCATGTCTAGTAATTTTTTATATGGTGCTAGACAATGTGTATTTTATCTTTTAGGATACCGGATATTTTTGTATGTCTATAGTGCTCTTGAGTTTTCTTTTGGGATATAGGTAAGTTACCCAAAAGCAGTTTAATCCTTAAGGTACTTTATAAAACTTCATTAGGTGGGACCAAACCTTCACTTAATCTAGGGAAACTTTTTCCCATGACTGAACATATATCTGATTTTCATGTATAATAAGGCTTCCCACTCTAGCTAAGAGGAACTCTTCTTGGACTTTTGTGAGCTCTAGTACCCTCACGTGTTCTGGTGGTTCCCTCTATATCCCCAGGTAGTGTAAGTATGTCCCTACATTTTCCTACTCTTCCTGTGTGGTCTTTGTGAATGCTATAGTCTCGTTGGACTTTCAACACAGATATTCTAACTCAGGGAGCTCACTGGGCATACAAAAATATCCAGCACCCAACGAGATAAAACACACAGTGTCTGGCACCAAATGAAAAATTACTATGCATGCAAAGAGGCAGGAAAGTGTAACATATAATGAGGAGAAAGGTTGATCAACAGAAACAGACCTAGGAGTGACGTAATGATAGAATTTGTAGATAACGGCATCAAAGCTATGACAGTAACTGCATCCCACACACTCAAAATCTAGATGAAAAACAGAACATATTAAGAAGCAACACAAAAAATACAAAAAAAGACCCAAAGTAAACGTCTAGAGATGAAAACTACAATGTCGGAGATAAAAAATACACTGAATGGCTACTTTCAGGAAAGTCTCTCCAAACAGAGTGTGGAAGACAGAACCCTGATGCTCTAAGGATTTCTGTGTCCTAATTCCCAGAGCCCAGGAGTATGCTATATTACCTGGCAAGGGGCAATTCAAGTTACAGATGGAACTAAGGTTGCTAATTGCTTGACCTTATAGAGAGGAGATTTTCCTGGGTTATCTGCATCAAAAGCAATATTTTAAGTAGAAAAAGGAGATAGAAGAGGCAGAATCAGAGATGTCAATGAAAGCAGGCCAAGTCCAAGGACCATGAACCAAGAGATATGGGTCAAGTCAAGGACAATGAACCGAGAGATACGGGCAGTCTGTAGAAGCTGGGAAAGACAAAGCAACATCACCCTGCAACCTCTATAATGGAACAAACACCCAAAACTGTGCAAAACCGATCAGTGGATTAAATTAGTTATCACACTCTTAATCCACACTCACACGCCCTAGATTCAGCCACTTCCAAAAAGCACCACTTGTGAGCTCATGAGGCTACGGGGGGACATCTAGATATAAGCCGTAACACCCTACAACCATAATTTTCAAATCTTAACATTTTGTTTTATTTGCTCAGATTTTTGTTTTTTAAAAAAATTAAGCACTACAGATCCAGTTGGGGTCAAACCTCTGCCTTTCTCTGGGCCTGTCCTCTGCACTGCCCCAGAGAACCCTGGGATTTCACCAGGAGGGTGACTTTCCCATCCAGGTTTTCTATTGCATGGTGCATGCGTGGGCTCGTATGCACCATGTGTTTGGTGGGTTTTAAATTCTACAGTCATACTTTTGAGCAACTTGTCTTATTCCTGCACAGTTTTGTTCTTGTTCATTAACTGGTTGATCTGAACAGATCTGGCTGCTTCATTTTAGCTGTTACCTAGTATGCAATCGTATGAATCTATTGCCACTGATCTTTTGGTTTCCCTGTTGATGGTGCACACATGGCTTTCAATGCTTCCACATTATAAATAATGCTGTAATGAACATCTTCGCATCTTCCTGTGAAAAGTTTTCTTTGGCATACATGAGGTATGATAAAAAAATACAATGTGTTTAAATTTTTTCTAAATTATTATATTAAAAGACGCATTGACATAATCCTCCTCAAAAATCCTCCCTCTTGCTTTGGACACACTTGTCCCATTGTTCTTGTCACTTTCTTCAGCAGTTCTGAAAATCCCATTCATGAGTATTTTTAGTTCCATTGTCCTGGCTGCCTCGATGGCCTGAGTGGATTCAAAATGTTTACCTTTCGTAGTCATTTTCACTTTGGGGGAAGAGCCATAATCACAAGGTGACAGACCCAGTGAATAAAGGGGACCAGAACACACTAAAATGTTTTTATGAGCCTGCCTTTCCCTAGGATGGCACTTAGCAACAGCGTTCACCATATGTTTGATCATAATTTGTAAAGATACTTATAAAAGAGGACTTCCAGAACTGCTTCAGAAAGTGACAAGAATAATTGGGTAAGTGTGTTTGAAGTGAGGGGGAGTGTTTTGAGGGGAATAATTGCAATATGGCTTTTGCAGTAATAAATATTTTTTAAAAAATGTAAACATGCACCATATTTTTAGATCACCCCCTGTAGACCAAAGAGTATAACTGCTGGGTCACCTCGGTCCGTGCACAGCCTGCTTGTTTCTCAATTCTATCCATCCATTATGGTTCGAATATGTCCTCTAAAGTATTTATCACTAGTATTTAGAGATGGAGTCTTTAGGAGGTGATTAAATCACAAGGGTGGGGACTTTGTGGATGAGATTAGGGCCCTTACAAAAGGAGGTGAGGAAGTAGGTTGCCCCTTTCATCTCTTCTAGCACGGGAGAACGCCTTGTTTTTCCCTTAGCCCTTCTGCCTTTGGCCATGTAAGGACACAACAGCAAGATGCCATCTCGGAAGCAGAAACCAGGTCCTCACCACACACACTGCTTTGACCTTGGCCTTCCCAGCTTCCAGAACCATGGGGAGTAAATTCTCATTTCTTATGCATTATGCAGGCTCGGGTGTTTTGCTATAGTAGCACGAATGAACTAAAACACTATCATCTGGCCTTTAATTATTTTTCATAACTTAACAAGCAATTGGAAATCCATCACTGAGATTCAATCTCACCTACATTGAAGTTGATATTCCTATCTCCACTCACCTGAACGATCCATCCTGTTGGACACAGAGGGACTTCTTGGTTTTCTTTTTGGTGGCTGTAGGCTTCCAGAGGGATCTGAGGGTGGCTAACATCCAGCCTGAGCTGGCTCAATGGGCACAGCTGGAGACATATATGGTACAAATTCTTTGTCAGTTATGTCCAATTATCTTCTCCAAATTGTGTGCATTTTCAATTTTATTAAATACTGCTAGAATGCTCCCAAGTGACAGTGCCCACACCCTTTTGGCATTTTGTGGAAGCTGCCAGCTGCCCGCACCCTTCCAAGTCAGCATCAGCAGACTTTGCTCTTGTCTGCCTCCCTGGTGACAGTAATATGGTATCATCATTATTTGACCTTAAACTTTTATAATTCCTAGTGTAAATTAACATCTTACATATTTATAGGTCCTTTGGGTTTCCCGTTCTGTGAAATGCTCACGTATTTTATTCATTTATTTTCTATTAGATTGGTTTTTTCTGATTGTTTTAAGAGAATTTTAATTTGTTGCCTATTCTAAAAGTTGCTAATATTTTTTCTCAGGCTGAGTTTTGTCTTTCGAATTTCTGTGGTACTTTCTGTTACGCAGGCATTAAGTTTCTAAGAAGTCACATTTATTCATATGTTTATAATTTGTGTCTTTTGTGTTTTTATGGTCATAAAATATATCCTGTGGCATTTACCACTTGAAGCATTCTGAAGTCTGTAGTTCTGTGCCATTAAATCTGTTCACACTGCTTTGCAGCCGTCACCACCAGCCATCTCCAGAACTTTCTCATCTTTCCTAGGGGAAATCAACGTATGCCTTAAACACCGGCTCCCCGTTTCCCACTTCAGCCAGTTCTTGGAAGCCATCATTCCGCCTTCTGTCTACATGAATTGACTCCCTGGGGACCTTACAGAAACGGGATCGTAGACTACTTGTCCTTTTTTGCCTGGCTTGTCTCACTTAGCAGAGTCTTCGAGGTTCGCCCAGGGCAGCAGATACTACAGTTGCTTTTCTTTCTGAGCCTGGATAATCTTCTACATGCATAGAGAGATACACAGGGACACACACGTGTCTGTGAACTCACACATGTTTTGCACATCCATTTATCTGTTGATGGATAGTTGACTTGCTTCCAAACTTTCGGCTATTGGAAATGATGCTGTAAGAAAATAGGTGTCCATTCCAGTCCCTGCCCTCACTCCTTTGGAGTGTGCTGGAAAAAACAGACTGTTTTCCTGCTTTCCTACCTCGATCAACACAGAAACTTCTGTGGCCCTAAAAGTTGTGAAGATTTTTTTGGTCTTTTTTATTTTATGAAAAAATAAAACAACATTTTATAATGAAATAATAAGAAAACAACAGTAATCTTCGGAGTTGTTATTCAGAGTACAAGACATCGTCGACACAGATTCTCACTTACAAAGAAGAAACAGAGAGCATCACAAAACTTTCTTTTCAGCGAACTAAGAGAAACTAGTAGTATAAATGAAACAAATTAGCATATATATTAAAATATTTTTAAAACAGCAGTGTGAGATTTTTCCCCACAGTAAACGAGCCTCTCAGCAGGCACCTGCCGGCGTCCCCTCAGTCAGTCCGGCCCAGACACCGTCTGCCTGGCGACAGTGTCAGGCCCTGCAGGTTGACAGCTCCAACCCGAGACCTTAGAAGCCAGTCTCGAGCCCCAGGTGTGAGCTGGGCTGCTGAGCGACTGACTATGAATCTGGGTTTCCGCAGCTCCCTCTTGGGTTTGATTAATTTGCTCCGTAACTCAAGAACTCAGGAAACACATTTCCTGGTTTATCGAAAAGGACAGAGAGGAAGAGGTGCAGAGTGTGGTCTGGGAGGAGGGCCGTGGAGCCCCCACGCTCTCCAGGCACCTCTACCTGTCCCGCTCGGCTCTCCCGGGCACCCTGCCCTTCAGGGTTCTTAGCGAGGCTGTCACACCGGCACGATTGATGACATCGTCAACTTAATCTTCAGCCTCCCCCCTCCCCAGAAGCTGGGTGTGGAGTTGAAAGCCCTCACCTGCTAATCCTGACTTGCTGTCTCCAGTGACCAGCGCCCGTCCTGAGCCAGCTAGAGGCTGCCAGCCATCGGGCAGCTGACCAGCACAGAGAGGTACTGGCGCTGCAGGCTGGGGCTCTCTCCTTTCTTTCTTTCTTTTCTTCCTTCCTTCCTTCCTTCTTTCCTCCCTCCCTTCCGCAAGGGTTGAAGCCAGGGTCTCTCTAAGTCCCTAGGTTGCCCAGGCTGGGCCCCAACTTGCCGTCTTTCTCCCAGCCTGCTGAGATTACAGGCGTGCACTCTGGAGATGCGGAGGAGCCATGTGCTAGGAAAGGAGAGGCAGGCCGAGTCTGTATTTCACAGGATCACCTACCCAGGAGTGTGATCACTGGATCATATTTTCAAGGTTTAGATCGGGAGACTTGAAACGTACATTCCCAGCTACTGTGCCCATGGCATTGAGACGAGCTTTGGAGGAAAGAAGGAAGGAAGGAAGGGAGGGAGGGAGGAAGGAGGGAAGAAAGTGTATTCTCTAGTGGCACAATCAGGAAATTGCGATGGCAGCTTCGTGCCTCCTCCTAAGCAGCACGGAGTCAGGACCCAGGCGTCCTCCCTGCGATCCTGATCGCACAGATTCCGGACTGTGCCCTTCCTGGGCTTTGCTCCCTCAATTTCCAAACTGGGGAAACTTCCAATTCCCGGATCACAGCTCTTCCTGCCTCCAGCTCCTAGGGTAGTTTCTTTTCTCCTGGTCAGACCCTGGCAGAATATAAGGCCGCCTTAGGTCTTGCTTCATTTCTTGAGTTCCGTTTCACATGCTTTGACAAAAATAACAACATCACCATGAAGTCTGCTAGTGCACTGAGTCCCTCTTACCCACACTGCACCCGGTAGTGTCCACGGTCTGAATGCTTGTTTCCTCCTGTCAAAGCCGCTTGTTAAACCCCGATCACCAAGGTGATGGGGGTGGGGCAGGGCCTTTGGGGATGGTAACCTCATGAGGACGAGGGAGGCCCTCATGACTGGGATAAAGGAGGCTCCCAAGAGCTGACTTGCCCCACGTGAGGACACAGCAAGGTGTTCACTTCTGCCCAGAACCCACAAGCAGCCCTCCCCAGACCCCGCCCTGCCCTTGCCTTGCTCTTGGAGCCTCCAGACCCGTGAGAATCAAACCTCTGCTGTCCGTAAGCCACCACTCTGTGGCCATGCTAACGGCAGCTTGAAAAGACTAAGATTGTAACACACGTGAGTTTTTTCCTTCCTTTCCTCTTTCACCCTCATTTTTCTATTCTTGCTTCCTGTAGTCGTTTCCCTCACAAACCATTTGCACCTAGCGCCTTGTCTTTGCTTGGGGGAATCTCAAACGGAGACGTGTGTTTCCCCTGGAGTCATCAGAATGGTAGCTCCTATGTGCGGAGCGCGTGTCTGTGCTAGGCAGTGGTCACACAGAACAAACCTCATCTCCTTCAATCCCCCAGACTCTTCCCAGGGTCTGCTGCCCTCCTGTCTGGCCTACCAACCAGAAACCAGGCAGAGGTGAGAGATCCAGCTTGGGCTCAGCGAGCAAGGACCTGGCAGAGCCCGGATTCTGACCCCAGACTCTCTGACCTTGTCCCCACACTCTGGATCCTTCCCCAAGCACGTGACCTTCACTGTGCCATTTAAACCCATCCGTTTGCAGCGGACGATCTCAGTGTCTCTTCCCAACACCAGCAGGTTGTAGCTGGAGACAGAGCTCCAGGATGCAGAAGCCCTCCCTTCTGGAGGGGTCTACAAGGACCGGAGAACACAGCCCTCACATGTCACCTGTCTCTGGGCAACCCCACTGATAAAGGCCAGATCTCAGTCTGGAACTTTGCGATCCAAGCAGAAATGTGGATTGAGCCTGGGAAGAGGGAACGGGCTTCCTGAATGAGGCTTAAGGGCCCCCGGAGCCTCCTGCCCTTGCAGCCCTGCTGTGGACGGCTCCATGCTTTCCTGCACAGGGCGGACCACAGTGTGCACAAATTGAGCACTGCTCAGTATTTATTGCCATGCCAGGGCTGGGGAGTGCCGTTTTATACGTCTCTGTTTGCACAGCTTTAGCATCATACAGGCTGAAATTAATTCTGCACGAGAGACGGGCTGCTCACAAGCAGAGCCAAGAATTTCCTGAGATGGGGTTGGGTCTGACTCTGGCAGCCACCGTGCAGTGACAGAGGCCCTCAGCCAGCTGCCTCAGCCAGGGGCATCCAAGGCTGTTGCACACTTTGGCCCCTGAGGGCTATTTTTCCCTTTTCCAGAAAACTGGGTGTGGAGTGTGGGCTTGGAGTCAAGGCTGATTCACAGAGGGAAGCGGAGCCTGGCATTCTCCGTCATCCTCTGGATGGTTTCATGCATAAGGCTGGTGAGTCCCGGAGTGTCACAGCCGTGGCCCGGACCTTTGGCTGGCTTCACTTCTGGTACTGGACTGTCACCCACGAGGGACAGTTCTCTGAGCCCAGTGTCCTTGTTTCTGTCTCAGGTTGTGCTGGTCCTCTGTTTTGCAATGCTCTTTCGAATGCTTTGTCCCATCCGGGGCTCCCTGGGGCCCTGGGAAGCAGGCTGGTGATGACATTAGCTTGCTAATAGTTGCAATGATCCTGAGCAGCCCTGATTGAGCAACGACTGGTGCCAGCCTCCCACCCCACCCCTGCACTTCCGGACCCAGCAAGGCTTCATCAACGAGTCTGAGTGCAGAACGAAGTGAGTAAGGGCAGAGACGTGGCCCGGGCCTTGTAAGCGTGCCAGCCGCTCTCCTCCGCAGAAGTTTTGCAATCCAGAACCACTGCACGGCTTGCAATTTACTGTGTTCATCTCCATCGTTTTCCCGAGGCCCTTCCCCGTGTGCTTGACACTCCCTGGAAAAATGCCACTGCGCCCCTTAGAAGCCAGCTCGCGCAGTGTTTTCTTCAGTGAGCCCTCCTGGATTTCCCCTGACGGAATGCTTGTTGTATCGCTCATTCAGCCGCAAAGCCTTGCCTGCCTGAGCCTGAGGCGTGCCCTCAGTTCACCAGCTGCAGAGCTTCTCTTGCCTCCCTCCTCTGAGCCTTCCTCCCAGCTTGGGAACAGGAGCCTGGCCATCCGAGGCCCACCCACTCCCTGCCCTCTGCCTTCCTGTTGGACGGCATCAGCGGGAGATCTGGAGACAAGTGGAGAGCAAGGGCAGGGCCCCTCCTTTGGGTGCCATATTGACCGTTTCTCTTATTTTCTGTCTGCTAATGCTTTGACCTTGCAGACAGGACAGGCTGCATCTCTCAGGGCTGGCCAGTTCCTAGAGACAGTGAACATCTCACTCCAGGGCACTTTGTGAATGCAAACAGCATCGGTTAAGGTTCTCTAGAGGCGCAGAATCAACAGAAAATGTATGTATAACTCTGCAAGGGGATTTATTGGTGAGGCTCATAGGATCAGAGGCTGGAGAGTCTACCACGTTCGTCTGCACAAGGCAGAGCTGGATTACTGGGACAAGGGACGGAGCACCACTTCAGGCCCAAAGGCCTGGATATTCCCTAGAGAAACACCAGTGTGGCTTTGCATTAGAGGCTGATGTCCAAATACAACAGCAGTAAAGGATGCACCTGCTGGGAGGCCAGAGCTCTTCAAAACATCCCCCTTCTTTCCCTTTTCACTCCATCCAGGCTACAAGCCTATTGGTGGGTGCCACCTGCATCTGGGGTGGATCTTCCCCATGTTTGCTGGCCTATATGTCAGTCATCCACAGACGCAGCCAGAGGTGTGCTTGATTAGTCTGCCAGGTGTTTCTTAATCCATTCAGGTTGACATAGCATCGTTAAGGGTCACACAAGCCAACCATTCCAGAGCTCACACCTTCCAACCACCTTGCCTACAGCACTGTCACATTCCCAGCCCACTGTGCCCCTGCCCTGCTCGCCCTGGGCCAGGAACCAGATAAGCAGGGATGACCGTATGTCCCAGCGAACCGTGCAGAACAGCCACTCCCAAGCCTGCTTGCCTGGCCTGGCCTGTTTCTTTCTGCAGACGCCACAGTGAAAGCTCACGCCCTTGGGTCACCATCCCTCTGTGCCGCTGGACCCAGGGCCCCATGGGTGGCGTGTCCCCTCTCTTTGGGATCTGTGATTACAACTGCGGTGGACTTATTGTTTTCAACTTGAGCCAGAACACCCAGCTGGACTGAGTCGGTGTGGTTCTGGGGGTAGAGGATCCACCTGAGGGTTGTTGCTGATGCAACATAAGGCAGAGTGGGAGCTGAAGCTGGTTGGCGGGCTGTTTCCCATGAGAAGCTCTGCTGCGGCTGGTTCTCCCGAAAGGAACTCAGCTATTCCAGTCAAAGACGGAGCTCGGGGCCTTGCTGTCATCAAGGATGGCTGCTGTTGCTTCGGAGGCGCTCTGGGTTACATCTCCGCTGTGAGCAGCGTATCCTGGTTCCAGTAAAGATTTCTTCAGCCATCATCCGCAGACACGGACATACATGGGACAGTGCTGTGGGCTCCCAGCCCTTGACTGGGTCTTTTGGGTCTCTAGGGCCTAGATAGACATTCGGCACTTCCTGCACTTGGTTTGTGGGTGAATATTGTAACATATAAATGTCCTGTATTAAACCTGCTCTCTTAGTAACCATTGACTCTAAAAAGTAACTAAGACAACAACAAACTACCTCGTCAAGCTGGCTGTCTCCTTGCCCATCGGCCTCACTGAACTAAATAATTGTAGAAGGTTCACCCAGGCCTGTGGCTGCTGGGGGCCTGGCTGCCTCCCGGGCCTTCGCCCCAGCCCCATGCCTTGCACTCTGCCTTCGGGGGCCACTCCCATGCTTCTCCTGCAGACCCGGGACTATTTAGCCTCCAGCACCAGGTCCCACACTGTCCCCTCAGGTACCTGGACCTGGTCCTCACTTTCTAAGAAGTCCTTGTCTTTGAGACTTCTCAGATACACCCCTTGCGACGATCTGTTTCTTGCCAAGGCTGGGCAGGGACATTGGGGACAGACAGATGAGTGCTTCCTCCCGCCTTGGGGACTGTCCGTGCTGCCCTGGCGTCCAGTACCTGCACTTGCAGGTCTCCTGCTCTATTCCTGAGCCCTGAGACTCCCGGGTCTCTGGTTTCATCCATGGTGCTACCGGGTGGAGCAGTAGGCATGCAGCAGGGAGTGGGGGGGTTTGTCCTGGGTCTGACAAGTTGGAGCCCCTGTGGCATCCACACAGCCGTGGCTCAGTGGATGGGCATCGAAGCTAAGGGGGAGCCGGGCCTGTCTTTGGAGGCAGGAGTGAGGCCACGGCAGGATGTGGGCAGAGAGCTGAGTGGAGAAGGCAGAGGCACAGAGAGGGGAAGGCACAGAGTGGGGAAGGACACAGCCCAGGTTGAAGCAGCAGGAAAGGCATTCCGGGCAGAGGAAACAGCAAGCCCTCAGCGGGCTGTGGAGGAAATGGGACTCGTGAGACTGACCGAGAGGGCCCACTTCAGGGCGAGATGTGCACATGTGCGTGTGTGCGTGTGTGTTTCGTTTTCCCTCATTGTTTCTTATTGAGCCTCACGTGTGGGTGCCTGAGTCTTCACTTCCTGACACCCTGTCCCCACTGACAGGGCAAAGCTTTTCTCTATACTGACTTCTTCTGTCTCATCCCGTAGCCCATGTCCGGTCTTCCTCCTACAGGCAACCACTCCGTGGTTTTCATATGTTACAAAATATGTGCTGCTGGGTGCATTGACATAGTGTTAATTTTTGTACTGGGTTTGCTTGGGTCTTATACAACAGATTTCCTCCCTTCCTCCCTTCCTTCCTCCTTTCTGGTCCCATGTGGGGTCACTACAGGGCGGTGAACTCTGCCCCTTCTGATTGCTATCCCCCCACCACAACCAGGGTCTGGCTCCCCCCGCGATGGACACTGGGCCATCTTCCTTTCCCTGTCCTGGGTAATACGCAGAGTGTCTGTGAAGGATGGAGGGAGACAGGAAGCCAGGAGCCCCGGGGGGTGGCAGGAAGAGGGAGAAGGAGGCCCTGCACCCTGGTGCGAGTTCCCAGGCAGAGCATGAGCAGACAGATTTGCCAGGGCAGGGAAGGCCAAGACTCCAATGTGGCAGAGACTACAGCAGATGACGCTACACCCTCCAGTTCTCCCTTCCACCTCACCTGCGCCCGGGAGGGGCCAGCCTGAGCCCACCTGATGCTCTGACCCACAGAGCAGCCCGCGTCCCTTCAACACTTGCCGATGGCTTATTTGGTGGGGTGCAGGGAGGAACTTATTTTTATTAATAAAAACAGCATGCTGCTCTATGTGCGAAATAAGAGATTTATTATACGCATTCATTAGAGGCGATTTTCCAAACCAGACAGCATCTTGGGAGGCATATTAAAGAGTTTAAAGTGTAGATAATAAAATCAAGCCCTCATCTGGGGGAGCAGCCCAGCATAATACCTCGTTCTGTTTCTGATTCTCGGCTGGCTGCGCGTGCAGTTTGTTCTGCTGGGGCAGAGTCCGCGAAGCTCGCAGACCTGCTGCGAAAACGCCCAGCAGGGTGTGTCCTCCGGGTGCCGATGGTTCTCCTTCCACCAGGCAGCGCCCCGCGGCAGGACCTGGGCTCAGTCCCGTTTTGCCCTCTCTAAACTGTCACGTGTGCCACTCGCGCTCCCGGCACTGCATTTCTGATCTACGGCTGTGACACTTCCGTGACCTTCCTGACCGGGGCCAGGCGGACACCTGCAGGGCCACCGAGGCAGCCGCCGCGGTCCTCGCCCACAGCGCGGAGGCTCAGAGCTTGCCGAAAGTCACCAGGCTCCTACGCTGTGGAACAGGGTGTCATCTCCGAGCCCCATTTTGCCCAGGGCCGCATGGCACACGCACGGTGACTTTCGCTTGTGTCCTGGCGCTTTGACCTCGCTGGACCTTGCTGTCTCCTCGAGCCTGCCCCCCACGCAAGGCTGCCGATCACCGGGGGCCAGGTGGGGACCCTGCTGGAATGGCCTTCCCAGCCTCACCTCGCTCATCCTGCCTGCTGTGCCTTCCCACGGAACGAGACAGCCCTGTGCACACCCAGAAGCGGCCAAGCAGGGATCCAGGCCACGGCAGCCTGGCGGGTTACTCACAAGAGGTGGCCGGTGATGCCGATTTCTTGGAAGCTGAGGCCCTGCTGGCCTCCTGCCACACTGTCCGCATTTAAAGCTTCTTCAGCAAATGAGAACACACAGCTTCGTCGTTGGGCCTCGGGCGGCCTTCTGAATCATCACAGATGTAGAGAATCACCTGGGGGCCCAACTGCAGGCGACTGGGTGGAAAATGCTCTGCAGGGAGGGGGCTGCCTCGCTGTCTGCCAAACGCCGCCCAAGGGTGTTACCTGACAGGAAAGTTGTCCATCTTCGTCACCGATTCAAAAGGAACTTGCACACTGTGATACGCATTGTGATCGCATTTGGTTACCCGCAACTCTCTCTGTGCGTCGGGATTCAGGTGATTCCCACATTCTCTCAGCCTGTGTAGGGAGCCCTCCATCCATAAGAAAAACTACTACCCGAAACAAAAGTGTCTGCGCTCCGAACCATCCCACCCTGCTTCCTGCTGAGTCTTGCTGCAGGCACAGGAAGGTCCTGCAGAAGACCCGTCACTTCCTCCTCACTGGAACACGACACCGGAAGCTTCAGTCCACAGTCGGCTGGCTCTGAGACAGGGCGGCCGGCAGAGGGGCCTGGCGGAGGGGAGCTGCTCACCGCATAGCAGCCAGGAAGCAGAGAGAAGAGAGGAGCGGGAGGGGGATGAACTGTCACTTCCGAGCAGGGCCTGTCTCCCGACAGCAAATCAGCTATAGCCCGCATAATCCAGTCACCTTCCAAGAACCCTGCCAATGAGTGCAGGAGGCTTTGGGGGACATCTAAATACAAACCATCACACGATCTCAGGAATAAATGAGGCTGTCCCAGGGGTTGGGGATCAGGTCACTTCCCATCTAGCTCCACAGAGATACCTCCGAGGCTCCAGGCTGGGCTGCCCTTCGTCTTCCTGGCTGTACCACTCCGTCTCTCTGAGACCCTGGTCCTACGTCCCTTTTCACTTTGCTCTCTGGGCAGGGAGGAGCCACCCCGGTGTGCAGACCCCAACACAGGCCACATCTCCCCCGGAGCTTTTCCCAGCTGTGTTATCTCCCAGGAGCCTTATCGCCGCCCACCAAGGAAGGAGCTGGCATCAAGCTCTTCCTGCGGGAAGGGAAGCTGAGCCCTGGGATCCCCCCGGGGTGTGGTCTCAAGCCCTCTGTGATCCCACAGGCGAAGCAGGTGCTGCATCGGGGCCAGTGCACAGAGAGTCACCCTTGTGAAGCCCGAAGTAAGAAGGGCTACACGAGGTGGGGAGGATCCAGTGCGGTGGTGGTAGTGGCAGGGCCTCGGGCCTGTGTAGACTAGCAAGGTGCAGATGGAGCCTCCCTCCTCCCGCCTGGGTGGCCTTAGCCAGTGACCGGCTCTCCAAGGCCACTTCCCTTGTCTGTCAGCAGGGCTGGCCCTCTGCACACCCTAGCAGGACACACAGGGACACACACCAAACACCACACGGGATCACGGGGCTGGGCTCTCCAGACTGGGCTGGGCCCGTGTGTCTGTGACAATGGCCTCAGTGCCCCCTTCCCCACAGCGACCATCCGTCTTCCCAGCCTGACGTTGTCCTGAAGTGGGGGTCACAGCAAATTCATTTCCTGTCACCAGAGTATCACCCCGCGGCTCGGCCTGGCCCCAGGAAAACCCTGCTACATTTTCTTTTTGCTCCTCATGAACCAATAACTTTGAAAATTTGAAAATAAAATGTCTGCAGCTTCCACAACCGGGGAAGGCGGCGTAGCTTTGCAGACATTATAAAACATCAAATTAGATGGAAAATTGCCCCAGGTCTCTGTAAATGAAAATTACTCTTTTTTTATAAGGGGGGAAAAAAATGACCTCTTAAAATTGCAACAAACAACACTGGGCTCTTCCTTTCATAAGCCCACATGGCGAACAGAGTTGGTTCTTCCACTGCCCCAGCCCCAGCCAATATTTTTACAGCACTGTGCTTTGCAGTGTTTCGTAGCATGGCAACATGAAAAGGAGGCTCGGCCCCCATCTGTGGTTCCTGTCTCTGTCGCCTGCCTCTTCCCTGATGCCGAAGGATGCAGGGTTGGCGTGGAGCGGTGGACCTCATAGGAACATTCTAGGGACAAGGAGAAAAGAGAGCATGCTGTCAGCTGCAGCATAGTGCTTCTAAAGTGGGCGCTGATTTACCTCCCAGGGGGCATTAAGCAGGGTCAGGAGCCATCTTTCACTGTGGGGGCCGAGGGGCTGTTTGTGCTGCTACTGCCATCTAGTGGGTGGAGGCCTCCCACTGGCAGGGGACGGCAGCACTGCTGTCCCCAGGGCCAAGGTTGGTCCGGCCAGGCCCTGGACCCAGCGGCACTTGCGACACGCTGTGGACCGACCTTTGCTAGGGACAGGGGACCCTGTAAGGCCAGCTGCCAAGCCCCAGGCAGGGATGAAGAAATGAGGGTGAGGCAAGCGTGCGGGACCAGGGAACACAGCTGTAGCAGTGAGCGGGCCTGGCCGGGGCCCCTGGGTGATGCTACCAGGACTGAGAACCCTGGTGTCCACTGGGAGACTCCTCCTTTCCATGGAAATAACCTGGCGCTCCTCCCTGGCACGCTGGTTCCTTCTCACCGCTAAGAGGAAATAAACTGCACTGTTCAGGAATCAAAAGTGGAGCCCAAGGAAGCTGAGTGGGGCGCTAGGGAGCTGGGTGCTTTCCCTGGCCTCAGTTTCCCAGTCTGTGAAATGGAGTCGGTGGACAACATGGATCCCAAGCCCCATGCTTTAGCCAGCGAGGCCTCTTCCCAGGAATCCAGGAGGGGCCAGGGCGGGCCACCTCTCAGGGCCTTTCTTGGGTCACTGAGGCACCAGTGTGTGGATCTGCAGCTCAGGGCTGCCTTGTTCAACCTCCAGTGCAGAGACGCCCTGGACTTGCCCCCCAAGGTGAGGCCTCACCTTTCCTTTCCACTCTGGGACAGGGAGCTCGCCCTTGCCCAAGCCAGGCGATGCTATAGCCCAGCAGGTCCACCTGGTGGGAGGTCCATCTCAAGCCACCTCTGCTCTTCTCAATTTCTGTTTCATTCTGGCAAAGCAAAGCTGAGAGTCACCCCAACTCCGAAAGGGGACGAGACATAGTGCTCTGTTCACCCTACCCTTAGGTGTGTGCTGGGATAGGCGCTCTTAGCTACATCCAATGGGTATCACCTCCCTTATTCTGGCCACACTGCTTCTGTTGATGTGGCCCAGGATGGTGCCAGCTACTATAGCAGTGCCATCCAACACATTAATAATGGTGAGTCTCTGTGAATTTTTTTTTTTTTTGTGGTGCCGGGGATCGAACTCAGGCCCTTGTGCTTACAAGGCAAGCACTCTAATCACTGAGCTAAATCCCCAGCCCCTCTCTGTGAATTTTCAAAGAGGGAAAAGAACAGGTTTTCTGTACTCTTACATCGGTGGGGAACCATTAAATGTCAGGGGGAATTGGTACAAAAAAGAAGGGCTTCCAGGAGGTGGGAGGATGCTTTATCCTGTTCATCCAGCTCACACCTTCAAGGTCCAGCAATTGTCCCTGTCACCCACTGTCCCTCTGCTGACTGATCCGGTCCGTGGGTTTCACATTCCCACAGTGGTCACCTCCCCAGCCCCTGCCACTGCCCTATGGCAGCCCTGTGGTCTCATACTGAGTGCAAGCGCAGCTTCCTGGGGCCCCTGCCCTAGTCGCCCACGGCTGTCACTCTGTCCCACGGCTGTCCTCTATCCAGAGGTTGGCTAGAAGTAAAGACGGACAGAAAGGAGACAGGGAAAGTCGGACTTCAAAATCATACTTTCAAGACAGACTGCAGCTTCAGGGAGAGGCTGGTGATCATGCGTCAGAAGAGGCCAGACTGGGGACAGAGGGAGTCAGATGGCCAGCTGCAGACAGGTCATTTGGGATTTTTATTGGTTTATTTATCTCTTTGCTCACTTTGGGGCAGTAGTGGGGATTGGGCCCGAGGCCTTCACACCGAGATACAGCCCCAGCTCATTTTTTTATTTTTTATTTTGAGACAGGGTCTCACTAAGTCACTAAGTTGTCCAGGGTGGGTACCCTCCTGCCTCAGCCTCCCAGAGTGCTGAGATGACAGAAGTCCTTTGAGTTTTAGCCCCGTCCTGATGGGGAAGTGGGAACAGAGAAGGAATAAGAAATTTGCCAGAGATCACAAAGCTAAAAAAAAAGGCCATGGATGGCACCCGTGTAGCCCACCTGTCCCCCTCCAGGGTCAGGGCACACCTGACCAATGCAGTGCCCCGTGCCAAGCACACTGAGTCCAGGCACCCAGCAGGGTCCCTGCGCCCCGGGACTTGGTTAGCCCATTTCCCCCTCACCCCGGCGCAGCTCGGTGTCATTCCAGCCTGTGGCCACTAGAGGGCAGCGGTGCATTTCCCAGGTGTGACGCTTTCCCTGCAGTCAGCCCACTCTGGTCCGGGTCTCTGGGGCCCTGCAATTAATTTACTGGGAGGGACTGATGACCGCCGCCAAACACACACACCCTGCCCACGCCGGAGAAGACCCAGCCTGAGGACCCAGGAGGGAATTTGGAGCGGAACCTCAGGCCCGCGGCACCAGCCCTGCCCTGGCCCCCATTTTAGACCCAGGAAAGGAGGCCAACACCAAACGAGGGGCTTGTGTGGCCACAGGGGTCTCCGGGCCAGTGCTACTGCTCAGTCCTGCAAGACCAGCTCCGCCTTGTCCCACAGGACCTGCCCTACAGCCCAGAGGTGCGGGTGCGAGGGGCCGTGCAGGCAACCCAAGAGGGCCCCCTGCCAGGAGGGGGGCGCGGGCTGAGGGGCAGCTGGGGGGCCGGGACCTCTGGTCTGTGCTGATGTTCAGACTGCCAGCAGAGCGGCGGTTTTGAAGGGCGAGCTGTGCCTGCGCTTCAGCTCTCAGGGGTGGGCATGAGTGTGGATTGAGGTTCGGGCTCCCCGAGAACCCTCCGGGCTGTAGAGGTGCACACAGCAGGGTCACACCGTCACTCAGCTCAGGAAATCCCTGAGTAAATACTTTCTAGCTGAGAACCGGACTTGGTGTGCAAACGTGTTTCTAATTAATGACCTTGGTCAGGGCCAGGCAGCTTTGAGGATGGCTGGGGCTCTTCCTGCCCTGCCCTGCACGTCTTCCCTGAGCTGTGTTCTCTGCCTGCTCATTTTGGGGGTGCGCCTGCTCAGCTCTGTGCCAGTCCTGCTCTTGGGCCCCTCTGTCTGCTGCCTTCCTTCGCCCTGGGTGGTAGATGGCAGGTACTCCCCCGTGGTGCTGAGTAGTGCTGTGTGCCAGTCACTCCCCCAAGTGTCCTCTGGCACTGGGAACACTCTGCACACCACTCCACTCACCACATGTGACTATGAACCCTTTTACAGATGTGGAAACTGAGGCCCAGCGGTGCTAAGCAGGGACCTCTCAGTTTGCAGCCATCGTGCAGGGGCTGCATAAAGATGGCTTTTCATCCTGCTTTCTACTGCCGGTCCCTCTGTGTGCACCCCCAGCAGGCATTCCTCAGGCTTGGCAAGCCCCAGGGGACCCGTGGGACACACTGCACCAGCGACAGGTGCAGCCTCTCCCTCGACAGCAGTAGCAGCCAGCAGGTCAGCAGGTCAAAGCAAAGTCCACTTTGCACAGAAGCAGCACTAACGGGGGAGTTCGGCGTCCCACACCTGTCCCCAGGCTAGGAGAGGTAGAGGTAGTATTTAACTACTTCCCTCCCAATCACAGGAGGCGGGAGAACTTTGTTGGATGCGATCTGAAAACATGCGGGCCTGAGAGAGGAGGTCATCCTGCAGCTGCAGGGTCCCTCCTCCGTGCCTGTGCCTGGAAGGGGACTCGCACTCCTGGGTTCCATCTCCTGCAAACAGACAGCCCCCGCGGCAGAGATAAGCAGGAGCTAGGACTCCATTTCACCAAGGCTAGAATCCAGGCCTCCCACGCCACCTGCATTTTTACGGCATCCGGGCTCCACCCTCGGAGCCAGCCGGCAGCTCAGGAGAGGCCAGGCCAGCTGGAGAGAGCTTATCGGCCGTTTCAGGAGGGCTGCCGAGCGATAGGAGGGGAAGGGGGGCTCAGGAACCAGAGGACCCGGGGGTGGGGCTGCCGTGGAGCCCATGCCCGTAGGCGTCAAGGGCATCCTGCCCTGGTGGCCCGTAAGCCTCTGGCGACTCTCCTCAGAATAGCTCTGCAATTTGTCACCGTGCTACCACGGCTCCAGATAAATGTTCCAGCGTCACAACTGCATCCAAATGCATTTTCTTTGCTCTGTAATAAGCGTCTTAACCATGCTATTCTGCCTTCCAGAAAAGGAATCTTTGGGTTTGACTAATTTTACAGTAACAACTCTTTCATCGTCTCCCCACTCTTACTCAAAAGAGCAGCGTTTTTCTTATAAAGCCCATGGCTCCTGGGGGTGGGCTTGCCAAGTCCTTCTAGTCCCTGCGTCCGGGTCGGGGGAGGGGGACAGACTGTGGGAGGAGGTGTGGGGAGGTGTCCAGGGGCCCAGGCCTCACCTCGAGTGGAGACCCTGGCTCCGGGGGTGTCGGTCAGCAGGACTGGCGCAGAGGTGGGGACGGTTCCCGTGGAGGGAGGGAAGGGGAAGTGTGTGGGAGGGAGGCCTGGGACTTGTCTGGGGCGAGGACGTTGCTTTTGAGTTGGTGGTTCAAGCAGGGGATTCTTACACCTGGTAACAGGTGACTCCGACATGAAGGGGGCAGGGAGCCATCTACGTGTGAGGGGCAGGCAGACGGCTAGAGGCTTGGAAGGGTGCTGGAGCCGGCAGGGAGATCAGGGACACCGTCTCCCACCTGAGCCCCTCTGATGGGCCTCATGGGGACGGATGGGTGGCAGGAGTGTCTTCCCTTGGGCCGTAGGGGGATTTCCAGCTGTAATATCTTCTGGTACCCGGAACAGGGCAGCTCAAGATCCTCTTCTGGGCAGCAGAGGCGGGGCTGGGGGCTGGGGACACAGGACGGGGGCGCGTGCTTGGCAGGCTCTGCCTGTCCTGGGACCCTGGCTGGCCTCTCTACCGCTTCAGCCTCTTGAACAGCTGCTTAGCCGCCCACCCTGCGCTTGAGCTCTTACTGACATCATTGCTAGTCCCCGACGGTCCTCCCCAGGAGTTCTTCCAGAGAATTTCTCCCAAACTGGACGGGGTCTGGAAGGCTGGTCTGTGTACCAACCCCACCCCCGCTGCCTGCAGCAGGTTGCCGCCCCTCTCTGAGTGTCTGTCTGCCCCGCAGCTTTCCCTGGCCTTGCTCTGGAAGGTTTTAAGTCGACATTCAGGTATGTTTTGAATGTTTTAAATTGACATTCACTATGATCTTTGCAGGGAAACATGGTCTTTATGTTAGGAGTATGTAAACAAAAAAGTCATTGAAAAATTGTAATAGTAATTGGAAGACCTAAGATTATTTTAATATTTTAAATTCTGGAATATTTGAAACATATTGAAAAAAGAAGAGAATGACAAACAAGTTCTGTATACCCATCCACTCCAATCCAGTAAATGTTAGCATTTTCTTATATGGGCTTCATTCTTTAAAACTCAAATTATGGTTAAGGTTGAAATTCTCTAAGATTCCCATTCGGTGGCACCTCCATCTTTCTCCTCTCCAGGTACAAGTAGCCTCATGAATATGATGTGTTTGAGTGCATTCTCTATGCTACTAAGACATTTTTTGAAAGTCTTTAAAAAGAGGCTGAGGCAGGAGGATCCCAAGTTCAAGTTCCCCCTGGGTAACTGAGAGGGACCCTACTTCCAAATAAAAAATAAAAATGACTGAGGATGTGGCTCAGTGCGAAGACTCCACAAACAGTCAGGACAGGAGATGGAGGTACACCATGGCCACCATGGTTGATAACTCTACATCATATTCTTGGGAATCGCTGAGTAGACTTTTAAATGTCCTATGTGGTGATGGCTATGTTAACTGGTTTGCTTTAGTCGGAATGTACACATATTCTAAGATGTCATAATGTACACTGTAAGTGTATACAATTTTGTCAATTAAAAATAAACACAAATTTGGAAAAAAAAAAACTTTGTGCAAATTTCCACTTCCAAAAGCAACACACAGAACTTCCTGTCCCCCCTCTTCACACTAACAGTTGTTATTCAGAGACTTTTTGCCCCGTTCATGGGCAAAAACTTACATTGCTCTTCTGTGCTTCTCTCTGTGTACTAGGAAGATTCAAGGGCTCTTCGCATATTTAAATAACTGCACAACAATTCCTTCTTCCAGATTATGCAATCTACATTTTCCCCTTTTTAAAATCTCTTCCCTGATTTGTAGGCACTTTGAATAAGAATAGTTGTCAGTTAATGTACCATTTTTTCATATTATGCGGTTTGTTTTCTTTAGCTTTGCTTGCGGTGCCTTTTAAAAGTTGTTTATAGTTCTTTTATACTGTGTTTATCAATGTTTACCAGATATTATGACCGTTGTTCTTTAGTGGATGCCCTCTTGGGAACTCGGTTAAGGAGTCTTTCCTTCTCCTAAGAGGGGAAAGATACTCGGCCACGGGTGCATCTAAACATTTGAAAATACTGCCTTCCTCATCGGCCCTGCCCCCCGGATTACTTGTCCTGTGTGGAAAGCGGAGGGATCAAATTCTAACTTCCGGATTCTACTTCCGGTCTGTCTCTGTCTCCCTGATTGTTTACCATCCCTGGTCCGGGACCCAGTTAGCTCTTTTCTGCACTTGAGAAGCAGCTATGACCCCCCCCCCCCCGGGATCTGATAACCTCCCCTTCCCTCCTGTTTTTCTTTCTTAAAATCTATTACTCTTCCACAGTTTTATGTATGTGTTAGACTCAGCAGAGCAAGATCCGTTCTGTTGGGAGGCTCCCTGGACACACAGAATTTTTGTCAATTGGAGACTCATAAATAAGGCTTATCTATTTCTATAGGACACTGTTTTATGTACTTTAATAAAGTTTTGTAATTTTCTCCATTCAACTTGTACATAAATTTTCTTATATTGATTCTCGAGTCTCTTATAGTTTTGCTACTGCTTTCAATGAGATTAGTTTTTAAATTGAATTTTCAAATTGATTTTTGGTTCCTGGGCCATTTATTTTTATGACTACGTATTGGCTAAATGCACACATGCACAGAAATGGCAGCGCATTGACGCTTCAGGGGACCCCGACCCGCCAATCGGGGAAGGAGCGCTGCTGTAATTTTCAGCCCCACCCCCGCCCCGTCCTCCTCATTTGCTCCTCAGGCGATTCTGTCCTGGATTTGGTGTCAATGCTTTTTTGAACTTCTCTAAAGTCTGATCTTGTGCATTTCTGTCCCCCAAAACATACTTCCGCTTTACCTGTTTTTGCTCTTGATACAAATGGAGCTACTCGTCGTACCTTCCTCTGCAGCTTTTATTGCCTTCCTCGGTATTATACACTTGTAGTCGGTTGTGTTATTCTGCCACACTCTCCCGCGTCGCTGTAGAGCATTCGTTGTCATTATCCTTGTGTGACTCAACAACCATTTATTGATCTCTTCTGTCACTGTGCGCCTTCTGGTCGGTCCCGGCCATTTGTTATCGTAAACAGCCTGCCGAGAGCACCCTGAGTCAGATTTGCTGATGTTTATGCAGAATTTCTCCCGGGCATATTTTGGGGTCAGAATTTTCTGTGTCATAGATGCGCATGCCTTCAATTTTCCTGAGTTACACCAAATCATTCTCCAAGCAGCCGTCAGTATTGGGTCCTCACCAATACTTCATTTGGTCAGATTTTAAAAATTTAAGTCTGTAAGTATAAAAGAATATTTAGTTGAAGATTCGCCTTTAAATCTAGCAAGGGAGATAAGTTTTCATACTCCACTCATTCTCCGACGTCAGTGGAAGCACTAAAGTTAACACGAGGAGGATTTGTCATGAAAATATTTTGTGAATTGGGATGTCCTGAACGCAGTAAGATGTGAGCATCC
The DNA here is from genome assembly GCA_004026905.1 of Hystrix cristata. Taxonomy (NCBI): domain Eukaryota; kingdom Metazoa; phylum Chordata; class Mammalia; order Rodentia; family Hystricidae; genus Hystrix; species Hystrix cristata. Next base: position 60,888 of record PVJO010010518.1, read on the forward strand.
TGCATGAGACGCAAGGACCCTCAGCACTGAGAGAGGGACAGAAGCAGCTGCAGGACCCCGCCCCCAGAGGAAGGACCTCCAGGCTGAGTGGAGGTCTGCAGCTCCAGGCCGGAGGGAGGCAGGAATAGGGCGAGGCTTGAGCTGGCTGGGAAGATGGACAGGACCTAAGGGAGTGGCCTTGACCTGATGTCAGCCTGGGGGGCGAAATCCAAACACCCTCTGCTCACAGGACTGGGAAAAATCTCACGAGAATTGAGACGGAATAAATAAGAACAACAGCACGGGCTCACTCTCTCGCCCGTTGCCCCTGCTCCCCACCAGGCTCTGTCCTTAGCTCACTCCCTAGTCCCTCCCTTTTCGGATCCCTGACTGCAGCTGTGGCAGCAGCAGCGCTATTTCACTCAGGAGGCAGATCTTCTTTCCTTTTCTTTTGTTACTTAAATAAATTTTCTTACGGCCCTAAGTTGGTCCCTTTGAATTTTTGCTCACGACAAACAAGAACCTGAAACACAGAACGGAGTCACTGCCAGACTCTGGGACCCCCACCCTGTATCAGAGCAGGCGCATTGTTAGGACCCTCACCAGCCCTGCCCCGCATCACACTGGGCGTCGTCCTCAGCTGGGCTGCCGCCGCCGGCTGGGCTCCAGGTCAAGTGGATTCAGAGGTGACTTCGGAGCGAGTTTGTTTTTGTCTGGCAGCCAGCGAATTCTTGAAAAATAAGCAGAGCTACGTTTCGGGAACCCGTCCGCAAACATGTTAGAAATGTGTAATGGGTGCCCGAGTAACTCCTGGAAGGCCTCACCAGAAAGCAGCATAAATCTAAGTTATGACTGCCACCTCGGCCGTCTTAATAATTGCCCTCGATTTTTCTCTTTCTGTTTTCTTTTTTCTTTTTTTCCCTTCTCCTCTAACACTTGTCCTTTGAGTTCCTGGTCTGACGATCTGTAGACTCAAACATTCTGGAGATGCAGAAGGCAATTTTGCATTCTTGGCATTTCTGCAGGTCAGCAAGGCTTAAAGTAAGGGGATTTTTGCCTCACAATTCTCAGCTGGTTTCAGTCGCCCCTGGGCGTGAAGGCGCAGTGCTGACTTCCGTGAAGATCAGGCATGATGCTGGCGCTGGAGATAAGAGGGTAAAGTGGGAAGTTACGAGTCCTGCCTGCCTGGAAGGTGCAGTGTAGCAGGAGAGACGAGTAAGCATGTAAACAAATATACAATCCAGTTCTGTGGAATTGCAGGATGCTTTCTAGAGGAGAAGCGTGCGGGCTAAGGGTTCTGAAGGCCAAGGCGAGAGGCTTGAAGTTCATTCACAGCAGGAAGCCATAAGAAGAGGACCGACATGATCTAGTTGATGTTTTAAAACAGATTGTCCTAGTTGCCGTGTGGGGATTGGATGGGAGGGAGGGGAAATGAAATCCAGGAGTCGGTAAGGAGGCAACCGCAGCAGGCCGGGCAGGAGGTCGTGGTGACCTGGATTGGTGTACTAGGAACGGTTACGGGAAAATGATTACAGGAAGAACAGCACTTGCTCAGTGGGCTAGTCGGGTGTGTGTGTGTGTGTGTGTGTGTGTGTGCGCGTGCACGCGCGTGGTGTTACAAGGAATCAGCTCATACAGTTATGAGAGTTGATGGTATAAGTTCTAGTCCAAGTCAAAGGCCAGAGAACAAGAACAGATGGTGGAAGTTCCTGTCTGAGGGCAGGAGAAGACAGAATTCCCAGCTCAAGCGAGCCAGCAGGCCAGGCGGAGAGCGATTCCGCCTTCCCCCGCCTTCCACTCCCTTCTGGTCTCTAGCGGACTGGCTGTGTCTCAGCAGCACTGGGAGGGCTTTCTAGCTGGACAAGAAACACCATTCCCTGCACACACTCAGGAATAACACTTAACTGGACACTTGATGACCCAGTCAGGTTGACACGCACAGTCAACCGCAACATCAATGTATGTTTTGGAGACGAAAAGTACAATATCTGATGACTAACTGTAAAAGGTAGGGGGAGTCGGTGGGGAGAGAGAAAGAGAGATCAAGGGAGCCGGGCCTGTGTTTTTGGCAGAAGCCAATGGCGTGTGGTGTGGCATTTCACTGGCCAGGCAAGACCGCGGGCAAGAGCACCAGCAGTCAACTGTAGAGGAGTTGACACCAAGACTCGTGTGCGCACTCTCAGACTGCGCACGATGTGAAAACGAGTGTCGGCTTCAGGGAGAAGTGTGAGCAGACGGTGTGGATGTGATGTCGTAAATGTGTTCAACTGTGGCAGCTGCTGGGGACCGCTGCAGGGTGGGCTGTGGAGAGAGGGAAATGCGGGTTTGGGAAGAAACGCTGGGGCCCACCAGCATTCAGAGGTGGGAAAAATGATTGTCCTTTATGTGACTCTGATCATACGACTGGTGACCATCCTGACGAATGCCATTTACCTGTCGACCTCACCACATGTTCAGCTCCACCTCCTGAGTTCCCAGCCACACACTTGTGTTGGCCCTGTCACCTCAGCTGGAGGTCAGCATGCCCCCAGCTGTGTTGAGACAGCAGTGGGGGGACATCCAGCTCAGCAAGTCCCCAGTCTTACGGCAAGGCCTCGTTCCAAGTCCTCTAAGAGAGCTTTCTCCCCATCTCACAGTTAGACGCTTCTTCCCCTGCCATCTCCAAGGGCTCACAAATGTCTGTTTGAGGAGCCCCGGAGGAAGAATTATTTACTTTTCATTGCAGTGTTTGCCAAGTTCATAATAAACTTTTGGTAAATATGGAAGAAATGAATAAACAGCTGTCCGAAATGCTCGATTTTATATCCGCCTTTGATGGTTTGCTTTTGTTACCTAGAAATAGCAAAGGGTCCAACACCTTTGAACTTGACTCCTGCGGTGTCATGGTGAAGATGCAGGGCTACGGTGGTGTGTGCCCCACGCCAGGCACCACACCTCCCTATTGCCTATGCCAGGCAGTGAGTGGCCAGTGGTTGTGGGGGTCATAAAAAGAGCCAAGAGTTGGCA